>JAVJAQ010000486.1:0-284136 GCA_032362365.1 Zygogramma bicolorata | reverse complement strand
TATAGTGGAGTTTCTGTTGGGAGACGGACCGAGAACGTACCCTACCTATTTCAAATAATCTCAGTTGAATAATTCTGTGCTCACCTTGGAAAGTTTTGATGTACTGTCGTCACTAATACGTCATTTGTCACAAAGTTTATAGAGGTATTCAAGCGAATGACCGCAAAATACCACTCGCCTTTGGTAAATACCATCGGCATTCAAGCGCCATCGGTCATATTTGGTCATCTAGTCGTGACGTCATGAAATAGCCCTTCGACGTCATCACTTGACGTTTGACGGACCGCGGTATTTACACAGATCGAAAGCTGTTTCATAACCCCCACTTCGTAAGTGACAGAAGTGAGAACGTGAGAAGTGACAGAAGTGAGAACGTGAGAAGTGACATTTGTTTATTATTTTTTATTATTGTTGTTGGTGTATCTTTATTCAACATGGAACGAAGAAGATTTAAATTATTGTTAAATCGTGAAGGAAATGACATAGAAGTAATTGTTGACGATTTGGAAACAGCTTCTCTGTTGTTGAATGGTTGGTACAAATACATTTTTCAACATCTACCTTTAGCTTTAAAGAAAAATGTATAGTAGATACATGTTTTGTAAAACGTTTTTATTTTTTAGACCAGGATGCTGCGGAACAGTTTTTACAAAACTTTGATTTTGATGAAGTGCAGGAGCCTTTATATCTCCCAACAGTAGTCGATAGCGAAAATAAAACACCTTCAGAATTAGAAGCAGGGCCTGTCTGCTGGAACTCAAGTGCCCACTGTGACACCAACTTGAAGGCAAATTCCACATACTCTGAAATAATTTGGTGCAGAAAAAAACCTACTGAAGATGATATAGAGGCAACTTCAATATTATTAAAACTGAGACAAGAGATGAGTCCTCTGTTTGATGACAAAAAAACCATCAAATCGAAGCTATGGCAAAGAATAGCCAATACTTTATCAAGTAGTTTCAATTTGGGTGAAAATGGGGCTGAAAAGTGCCGACAGAAATTTGCCAATTTACAAAGGGCATACCTGGCCTATGTCACACATCAAAAGACCACAGGGTCTGAAAAAAATGATAATTTACCACCATTCTTCGAAGAATTGCATTCCATTTTGGGTGAGATATGTTATAATAAATAATTTGTTTTGAATTTGGTATATGTCATGTATAACGATGAAGGATTCAAGAAAGGAATGAACGTTATCTAGTTTCATATACAAAATACTTTTGATACATTGTTTTGACAGAGTCAGGCGCTTTTTTATTGTGTAGTTTTAAAAAATGTATAGAGGTGGTTGCGTTTTGAATTATACGAATTGTAATATTCTACAAATATATGTCCTTTATTCATTTTTGAAACTTTTCAGGGTCAAAAGATAAAGTCAATCCAACGTTTTTGGTTGACTCTATGGAAATAGAGGAAAGTGAAGAAAACTCGATGACCAATGCTGATTCTGGAACATCTGAAAAAGACACTGATAAAATACAGGAGTCCAGAACAAACGAAGAAACCGTTACTGGAACAACAAACCAATCTTCTACGTCAAAGACTCATACAGACAGATTCAAGACGACGAGAAAACAAATGAAGCCAACCGGTAAAAATGAAGCACTACTAATTGAAATTCAGAAAGATCGGGAATCACGTGAAAAACAATTTTCATTTTTTGAAGAACATCTCAAAAAGACAGATGAACAGAGAGAAAGGTTTTTGAACATAATAGAAAGAGCTTTTCCTCCTAGAAAAAGAAAAAGGCAAGAATTTTCCTCAGAGTCTGACTGAAAGACATTAATTATGATGTGCCACCTGTTTTGTGCAAAAATAGACCTTTATTTGTCTTCATTGGCATACTAGGTTTTTTGGAAGAAAACATTTTTATTTTCATTAGTTCCTTATGCAAATGGGATAAACGTTTTGTTTTGCAATATCATTACGTTTTTTTCTATGTGAAGGTGTGATTTCATAAAGTATAGTTCCTGATAAGTCTGTGTTATGTTTTTTTTTTAAGAGATGAATTTAGTTTCGTAAGTATAAAGTTATAAGGCTCAAATTTGAAGACTGATTGAGTAAGTATATGTCAATGTTGTATTTTTAAATAAAGTAAGTCATACTTATACTTGATTTTATTTCTTGACAAAACAAATAATCAATAATTGATCTCATATTACAGGTAAATTATTACCAGATTATTATAAAAAAGCAATCAGTTAAGGTTTGCTGCAATTCTGTCTCTTTTCAGTTTCGCCTCTCTATTGCCAGCAACGACCGTATCAGTTTCATTATTATTTATAGAATAATGGTCTACATTTTCCTGAGTAACCCAAAAATCGTCATTGAGTAAACAAAAATTGTGCAGCACGCAGGCTGCACTTGCTATTTCAATTGTCTTGGATATATTATAAGTCTTAATAAAATGTAATCTCCGCCATCTTTCCTTCCATAAACCTATTGCGTGTTCAATAATCACTCTGTCAGACGAAAGTCGTTTGTTATGTCTCCGTTGAATCTCTGTTAGATTTCCAGTGTCTCTATATGGTACCATTAACCATTTTTTCAAGGTAAAAGCACTATCTCCTATCAGATGAAATTTATTATCATCATGAAAGAAATAATTAGCACCATTTCTTGCAATGGTTCTGAAAAATACTGAATTTTCAAAAACCTACAAAAGAAACAGCTTGAATATAACTTGCTTCCAAACTGATTTTAATTTACCCTTGAGTCGTGGGCAGATCCAGGAAACCCTACGAATGAGTAAAGAAACAGTTTGTTTCTATCACAAATCATCATGCAGTTCATTGAATGCTGACGATAACGGTCTATATAACTGTCTTGCTGAGATTGTTCAACTGAAACGTTCACATGTGTTCCATCTATTGCTCCTAAAGTTCCTAAAAATAATTATTTTATATTATATATAATTGAACTAAGTCGTCCCCCTTATCAAGTAGGGGCGTATCTGATTTCTTATTTTTTTACAGTAGAGAGGAAAACCAATAATATATGACATTTTAATCGCATGTAGTTCTTAAAATGTAATATTTCACAATAATTTCAAAATAATATTCTATATTTTGAAATATTACCTATTAAGAACTACAGGCAATTAAAATGTCTTCTATTATTGGTTTTTCTCTCTACTGTAAAAAATTCAGAAACCAGATACGCCCCGACATGATAAAGGGGACGAAAAAATACACTTTGGCATTAAATTTCCAAGGCAACTAACTGGTAACAATGGCTCAATGTATGATAAATAATCAGCTTGTGGGTAGCATATATCACATGTACTCACCTGGATACTTTCTGAAATTACTTGTAACTGTTTCTCTTTCACTAGGTGTTTTTGGAAACTTGATGTATTTCTTTTTTAGCTTGAGTACAAAATATAACATTATGTTGACAATTTTCATAACAGTGGCAGAAGATATTCTAAAGCCATATCCTATGGTCATTAGTGTGTCCTGTGAGGACATATACTTCAAAAAGACTAAAATCTGCATATCATCTTTTATAGGATGATGTCCTCCATGATACTTCACAAGTAACAAATTTTTGTCGTCACATTTTCTTATGGCGCTCAAAAACGCATTGAACGTACTCCTTTCCATTCGAAACAATTTGTAAAAATGAATGTTGTTCAAATCAATCACCCACTGCGGGGTATGGGGAATTTTTGGGGCCATTGAATGTTCCTCTTGATCAAATATCCATTCAAGTTTACTATAAATATTCCTTTGCATAATGTTTTCTTCCACGATCAAATGTGTGTTATCAAAAAATATAAAGAATCCTTCAGTTAATACAATGCTTTTTCGATCCATTCTTGGTAAATAAAAACAACTGTGACGATGACGAAACAGAAAGAACAACGTTATAGGTTAGAATCGGGTTAGAAAATAACAACAAACGAATGACCGATTCCATTCACGCGCGTTCCAATGGTATTAACCAACGTATGTCAAAGGGCTATGACCAAGGACAACCAAGGACATGACCGTGGTATTTACCAATGTCTCGCTTGAATACCTCTTATGTTCCAGAATCATTTAGGATCTTAAGTCAATGTCAAATTTCACTTCCTGTCACCCCTCCTGCTCAGCATGCAGCACGTTGGGAATCCAAATTTTAATCTTTTAACAATGTTTCAATAGAAAAATTTCAATTGTCAACCCAAAAGGGCACTGATTTTAACTTTGATGTTTATTCAGTGTGATGTCTCACAGCTATTTGTGATTGTCAAGATCTGCCTGTGGAATACCTAGACGAGTACCTAGATTCAGATTCTAACCTTTAATCCAATTTTCGACTATCACTCACTTGCAGGTATAGCACTGAAGATGGCTCAATAGCCGAAAGCGCTCTGCGATTTTTAAGTAAATTTATTTACACGAAATACGACTTTCCCTGATTCAATACAGCCTACGTGACAAAGCAGCACCATGCAAAGCGCACCTGAATAGTCGAAAATTGGATCACAGAGGTTATGAGTTGAAAAACTCACGCGGTCTAGCTCTTCACATGAACATCGTTCACATATCATCAAATAACTGAGTGCGACATCACGGACTGTAATGAACATCAAAGTTAAAATCAGTGCCCTTTTGGGTTGACAATTGAAATTTTTCTATTGAAACATTGTTAAAAGATTAAAATTTGGATTCCCAACGTGCTGCATGCTGAGCAGGAGGGGTGACAGGAAGTGAAATTTGACATTGACTTAAGATCCTAAATGATTCTGGAACATAAGAGGTATTCAAGCGAGACATTGGTAAATACCACGGTCATGTCCTTGGTTGTCCTTGGTCATAGCCCTTTGACATACGTTGGTTAATACCATTGGAACGCGCGTGAATGGAATCGGTCATTCGTTTGTTGTTATTTTCTAACCCGATTCTAACCTATAACGTTGTTCTTTCTGTTTCGTCATCGTCACAGTTGTTTTTATTTACCAAGAATGGATCGAAAAAGCATTGTATTAACTGAAGGATTCTTTATATTTTTTGATAACACACATTTGATCGTGGAAGAAAACATTATGCAAAGGAATATTTATAGTAAACTTGAATGGATATTTGATCAAGAGGAACATTCAATGGCCCCAAAAATTCCCCATACCCCGCAGTGGGTGATTGATTTGAACAACATTCATTTTTACAAATTGTTTCGAATGGAAAGGAGTACGTTCAATGCGTTTTTGAGCGCCATAAGAAAATGTGACGACAAAAATTTGTTACTTGTGAAGTATCATGGAGGACATCATCCTATAAAAGATGATATGCAGATTTTAGTCTTTTTGAAGTATATGTCCTCACAGGACACACTAATGACCATAGGATATGGCTTTAGAATATCTTCTGCCACTGTTATGAAAATTGTCAACATAATGTTATATTTTGTACTCAAGCTAAAAAAGAAATACATCAAGTTTCCAAAAACACCTAGTGAAAGAGAAACAGTTACAAGTAATTTCAGAAAGTATCCAGGTGAGTACATGTGATATATGCTACCCACAAGCTGATTATTTATCATACATTGAGCCATTGTTACCAGTTAGTTGCCTTGGAAATTTAATGCCAAAGTGTATTTTTTCGTCCCCTTTATCATGTCGGGGCGTATCTGGTTTCTGAATTTTTTACAGTAGAGAGAAAAACCAATAATAGAAGACATTTTAATTGCCTGTAGTTCTTAATAGGTAATATTTCAAAATATAGAATATTATTTTGAAATTATTGTGAAATATTACATTTTAAGAACTACATGCGATTAAAATGTCATATATTATTGGTTTTCCTCTCTACTGTAAAAAAATAAGAAATCAGATACGCCCCTACTTGATAAGGGGGACGACTTAGTTCAATTATATATAATATAAAATAATTATTTTTAGGAACTTTAGGAGCAATAGATGGAACACATGTGAACGTTTCAGTTGAACAATCTCAGCAAGACAGTTATATAGACCGTTATCGTCAGCATTCAATAAACTGCATGATGATTTGTGATAGAAACAAACTGTTTCTTTACTCATTCGTAGGGTTTCCTGGATCTGCCCACGACTCAAGGGTAAATTAAAATCAGTTTGGAAGCAAGTTATATTCAAGCTGTTTCTTTTGTAGGTTTTTGAAAATTCAGTATTTTTCAGAACCATTGCAAGAAATGGTGCTAATTATTTCTTTCATGATGATAATAAATTTCATCTGATAGGAGATAGTGCTTTTACCTTGAAAAAATGGTTAATGGTACCATATAGAGACACTGGAAATCTAACAGAGATTCAACGGAGACATAACAAACGACTTTCGTCTGACAGAGTGATTATTGAACACGCAATAGGTTTATGGAAGGAAAGATGGCGGGAGATTACATTTCATTAAAGACTTATAATATATCCAAGACAATTGAAATAGCAAGTGCAGCCTGCGTGCTGCACAATTTTTGTTTACTCAATGACGATTTTTGGGTTACTCAGGAAAATGTAGACCATTATTCTATAAATAATAATGAAACTGATACGGTCGTTGCTGGCAATAGAGAGGCGAAACTGAAAAGAGACAGAATTGCAGCAAACCTTAACTGATTGCTTTTTTCATAATAATCTGGTAATAATTTACCTGTAATATGAGATCAATTATTGATTATTTGTTTTGTCAAGAAATAAAATCAAGTATAAGTATGACTTACTTCATTTAAAAATACAACATTGACATATACTTACTCAATCAGTCTTCAAATTTGAGCCTTATAACTTTATGCTTACGAAAACTAAATTCATCTCTTAAAAAAAAACAGAACACAGACTTATCAGGAACTATACTTTATGAAATCACACCTTCACATAGAAAAAAACGTAATGATATTGCAAAACAAAACGTTTATCCCATTTGCATAAGGAACTAATGAAAATAAAAATGTTTTCTTCCAAAAAACCTAGTATGCCAATGAAGACAAATAAAGGTCTATTTTTGCACAAAACAGGTGGCACATCATAATTAATGTCTTTCAGTCAGACTCTGAGGAGCCTTCCTGTCTTTTCCCTTTTTTCTAGGAGGAAAAGCTCTTTCTATTATGTTCAAAAACCTTTCTCTCTTGTTCATCTGTCTTTTTGAGATGTTCTTCAAAAAATGAAAATTGTTTTTCACGTGATTTCCTATCTTTCTGAATTTCAATTAGTAGTGCTTCATTTTTACCGGTTGGCTTCATTTGTTTTCTCGTCGTCTTGAATCTGTCTGTATGAGTCTTTGACGTAGAAGATTGGTTTGTTGTTCCAGTAACGGTTTCTTCGTTTGTTCTGGACTCCTGTATTTTATCAGTGTCTTTTTCAGATGTTCCAGAATCAGCATTGGTCATCGAGTTTTCTTCACTTTCCTCTATTTCCATAGAGTCAACCAAAAACCTTGGATTGACTTTATCTTTTGTACACTGAAAAGTTTCAAAAATGAATAAAGGACATATATTTGTAGAATATTACAATTCAAATAATCCAAAACGCAACCACCTCTATACATTTTTTCTAAAACTACACAATAAAAAAGCGCCTGACTCTGTCAAAACAATGTATCAAAAGTATTTTGTATATGAAACTAGATAACGTTCATTCCTTTCTTGAATCCTTCATCGTTATACATGACATATACCAAATTCAAAACAAATTATTTATTATAACATATCTCACCCAAAATGGAATGCAATTCTTCGAAGAATGGCTTTAAATTATCATTTTTTTCAGACCCCGCGGTCTTTTGATGTGTGACATAGGCGAGGTATGCCCTTTGTAAATTGGCAAATTTCTGTCGGCACTTTTCAGCCCCATTTTCACCCAAATTGAAACTACTTGATAATAATAATAATAATAATAATAATACCTTTATTTCCAACAGGTTTACACCCAATCACAGGAAATACAGAACAATGCAATGAAACTATATCTTAGAGATACTATAATCAAATATTACCTAAGAAATTAGTACTAACATAAAATTAATTAATAAATAATGAAATTCAAGAGAAAGCAGAAACTTAGAAATGACATTTACACACATACATACAGCATATTGAAATATTGACTATGTACGACAATCCCGTGGCCCTTGCTAATCTCAGAGCAAGACCGTATTCCTTCGATAACATTCCAATATACTAGTTAGTGAGTCATGGTGAATGTCGCACTGCAAGCTCATAATTCTACTAAGTATTGGCTATTCTTTGCCATAGCTTCGATTTGATGGTTTTTTTGTCATCAAACAGAGGACTGATCTCTTGTCTCAGTTTTAATAATATTGAAGTTGCCTCTATATCATCTTCAGTAGGTTTTTTTCTGCACCAAGTTATTTCAGAGTATGTGGAATTTGCCTTCAAGTTGGTGTCACAGTGGACCCTCGAGTTCCAGCAGACAGGCCCTGCTTCTAATTCTGAAGGTGTTTTATTTTCGCTATCGACTACTGTTGGGAGATATAAAGGCTCCTGCACTTCATCAAAATCAAAGTTTTGTAAAAACTGTTCCGCAGCATCCTGGTCTAAAAAATAAAAACGTTTTACAAAACATGTATCTACTATACATTTTTCTTTAAAGCTAAAGGTAGATGTTGAAAAATGTATTTGTACCAACCATTGAACAACAGAGAAGCTGTTTCCAAATCGTCAACAATTACTTCTATGTCATTTCCTTCACGATTTAACAATAATTTAAATCTTCTTCTTGTTCCATGTTGAATAAAGATACACCAACAACAATAATAAAAAATAATAAACAAATGTCACTTCACTTCTCACGTTCTCACTTCTGTCACTTACGAAGTGGGGGTTATGAAACAGCTTTCGATCTGTGTAAATACCGCGGTCCGTCAAACGTCAAGTGATGACGTCGAAGGGCTATTTCATGACGTCACGACTAGATGACCAAATATGACCGATGGCGCTTGAATGCCGATGGTATTTACCAAAGGCGAGCGGGATTTTGCGGTCATTCGCTTGAATACCTCTATAAACTTTGTGACAAATGACGTATTAGTGACTACAGTACATCAAAACTTTCCAAGGTGAGCACAGAATTATTCAATTGAGATTATTTGAAATAGGTAGGGTACGTTCTCGGTCCATCTCCCAACAAATTCTCACTATAAGCATATATATATTAACTACGAATATTGATAATTAAGGCAGCTATTTGATGCGAGATTTTGGGAAACAAAAGAGCGCGATTGGTCGCAAGGAATATTTGCGCATGCGTCAAATTTAAAAGTAGAAGATGTCAGTCAAGAATGACTCGCTAGTGTTGTTTCTCTCTTACGTTTCTCCCTGCTAGGTAAATCGAAAATGATCGTATGTCGGGTATAACTATTTGCCATAAATTCCTTGTTTAGTTTCAAGATTCAAACATAACCAAATTGTCAGTGTCAAAATTTTCTTGAAATTCTTTCAATATTTTTCATACTTAATATTATTCTTGTGTTCGCTGATTTCTCGGTATTGTTCGGTACCGTTTTTATTATAGTTATTGTTCAGTATTGGTTTTTTGTTTCCATATTATAGTGTTGTGTTTCGTTAGTCCATAGTTGTTTAGTAGTTCAAGACTATTATGTCCGCGAAAAAAGAAATTTGTTTTCTGTGTTACTAAGAGCTCCAGTTCATATCATCGGTAAGAAATTCATTACATATGGATCTGTGTTGCTTTCATGTTCAAAATATGCGTATTTATATTTCAGTTTTCCTAAGAATCCATCGCTAAGATCCCAGTGGATGAAAATATGTTATCTCCAGGCAGCCGAAGACGTGAATAAACTGAGAATATGTGCTGATCATTTCTCAAGGACAGATATATATTCTGTGAGCAGTGGAAGAATTATTTTGAAAACTGGTACACTACCCTCACTGAATGTTGATTGTTCATTTCTTCTACCTAGATATGATGATTCCCAATGAAGTCAGTCTTTTCCTGTTGGTGAGTTCTATATCATAGAATACAATTATAATGGGAAACATTGCCCTAAAATAGTAAAACTATCACAGAGGAAATATCAAATATTTTATGTTCAATATAAAATTAGTTCAGGTGCCTATACAAGTTCTCACCCTCTAGGAGGTAAATCCCTAACCGAATGTTTCCATTGGATAAGATTTGTAATTCTTTCATTCGATTGAGATAAGTGGGTTGCGTATTGCACCCCTCTAGTACTGTTGCCAGAGAAGTTATGAGGAAGTTAATTCTGAATCGGAACTCATCTGTCGGAAGAAACAAAAAGTAGGCAATTATTTGTAGTGTACAAAAATGTTGCATTCAATCGAGACACACATTTACCAAATGCACATTGAAATGAAAATGGAAGACACAAATACAGTTACATGCAGAAAGATAAATAGAGCTCCTGAATAATCCTTCATTAAAAAATGCATTGATGTTTCAATCGAGTGATATTTCAAGTATTCCAAAAAAACTGTAAAATTTTGCCTATCAAAAATTTCCCTTTGAAATTTTTCTGTACTATAACTTCTAGAGAAACTGATTTATGACTATTCTATTATGTTCTATCCTCCAAACATAATGATGGTTTTTCAAGTTTTAATCAATAATTGGCAGAGTACTTACCCATTTATCATCACCAAAAGGCCAACAATTCATCACATTTTCTATTAGTTCATTTTTTCAAGCTGAATTTTTTGATTTGATAAATATTCAACAAATTTAAATTGATATATCGCAAAATGAGACTTATTGAAACGTGTAAAAACATTCTGAGGAGTTTTTTTTTCACTTTTTGTGGCATATTTTCGTGTTTTGCTATTGATTATATTCCTTTTTCAGATAACATCCAAAAAATGAGAAAAAAAAATTGACGAGCAGAAACTGAAGATTCGAATTCTCCAACAGAAAAATAGGCGGCTCACAAAGAAAATTAATAATTTGAAGAAATTCTGGGGCATTTGAATTAAAAAAACCTGATTTCAAGTGGTGCTTATTATCACTTGATGGTAATGTATTCTTCTGATTCACAACAATAGGCCCTATTGTCACCTTTATCCGCCATTTCGTTATTTTGTTATGGTACAGCATAGTGATACAGCATAAAGCGGAATATTATTAGTTTTTTCTACACCAATACTATAACAATACTCTTATAGGCCCATAATCTGTTTCATAATGAGATCCATTATGAAACGGATTGGAAATCTGTATTGTAATGAAAAATCTGTGTATCATAATGGGCTCATTATGATACACTATATTTTAAAACAATCAAAAAATACACATACACGAACATCAATAAAACTTGGTCAATGTCAAACACAATAGTCTTGAATATCATCAAAATTTTCATTGAAATAGTCATCATTAGCATAAAAACATTTTTTAATCAGGTACATGGTAGGCTGAGATCTTTGATGGAGGGTGGCAATCTATTGAACATTTTAGGGGAAAGGTACTGCACACCTGTTTGTGCCTTACACAATCAAAAGCCTTTGTCAAGTCACAAAATATACTACCTATGTATTCCTTATTGTTGAAGCCTTCTTCAGTTATCGAGATCATCTGTTGTAGAATATGATTTCCTAAATCCATATTGAGATATATGAAATAAACTTAGAGATTCAAAATAAGCCACCATCCTCGTTTTCAGAGCTTTTTCAAATATTTTGCTTAAAATTTGAATAAAAGCAGTTGGCCTAAAATTATTGCAAGTATTGTGTGAACCTTTTTTATAGAGGAAGCATTTTTGTTAACTTGAATTATTCTGGGAATATTGAGGATCTTTGACATAAATTGAAGAATTTTGTGAGGTGCACTGCAATGTCATTGCCAATGCGTGCCTATTAATCGCCTTTGTTATATGATCGTTGCATAATATACTATTATGATTGATAATCGCAGAACAGAATAGTGATGAAAAAAATCATTTATTCAATTCATACAATTCACGTTTTTGAAAGAATTATTTGAAATATATGTGGTGAATGTGGTTATGATTTTTTTTAAATGTCGGTACAAATAGGTATTCAAATTCATGATATGAATCTCCCATTTGATTATTTTTTTTTCCAAATCTAATGATTTTTTACTCTGGAATGAAAAGGCCACCAACAAAGAATTTTATTTTATTTCCCAATTATGTTTTAGGAAAATCAGTAATGAGTAGTAGTTATTTTGTGAGTTTGAAAATGAAGACCATGGCCATGAAATATAGTATTTTTTCAACATAGTTCCAATCCGGTATTTTCAACATAGATATAATTGGTGTGTATCTATTGCATCCCAAAATATAATCCTAATACCTCCGTTTTGGAGTTTTTGCAAAACGCTCCCCTTGAACTACACCTGTATGAATTGTTAACTTATCAGAGACTGATTTGCCTAATTTGCATAGTTGCTTTCTGTTTGGGAGACAATCCTCGAACTTTTTGAAGACTTGAAGTTGTTACTAAAAGTTTTTCAACTGCACTCTTTATTTTTGAAGAAAGTACAATATTTTGAAAAATATTTTCTCAGAGGTTTCTATATCCAATGATTGTATTGGGTAAAACTTCGGTCGCTATGAACCTTTTAAAAAAAAAGTCCACTAAAAAAATCCATATCCATTTTGTTGTGAAATTTCACCCCATTTTTCACATAAAATTTCTTTCTCGAAAAAAAACAAAATTCGCCGTTCTTCTGATCAAAACACCACACATGCCCTTATTTACTCGTTTTCAACATTTTTAAGCTGAAAAAACCTTTATATTTTCACCTTCTTGAACCGTCCCCAATTTGTTGTGATTGTTGAGGAAATGCATGATGTTAATAAATGAAGTTTCTTTTCTTTTCAAGCAATCCTGAATTGAATCCATAAAAGTTTTGGAAATAATATATTTGAATTGTATTCACAGGATGATGTTCCTGAGAACTGCAAGTTTTTATTCGAAAGGTCAAATGCAAGAAGAAATATAAAGTATTCAGCTGAGGCAATCTGCAGTCAACCTCCAGTTTTACTCCACAAGAGCGTACAATTATGTGAGGAAAACATTTGGAAAATTGTTTGCACATACAAGTACCATAAGGAAATGGTACAGTGTAATTGAAGGAAATCCCGGTTTTTCAGCGGAAGCTCTCAACTTTGTTAGCGAAAAGAGCGTCGAGTGCAAAAATCTCATTTTGGTGTTAGAGTAATTGATCTCTAGGAAAAGGTTCAACTTTTACACTAAAGGTTTCCAATCTCATTGTAAATTTATATGAAGAATGGAACTGAACGATATCCTCAAAGAAGGAACAGGTGTAGTAGATACTATACACAAACTAAAAAGTCCCATTTCACGAAATATACTTGCCAAAAATGTCAGAAAAATATGCTTTGAACTTTTTATATATATGTATGTATATATATATATATATATATATATATATATATATATATATATATATATATATATATTTGTGAAAAATGCCTGTAACTTCATATAATTTTCGCTTAAATTGAGTATTTCTATATTTTTCTAGGAATATGCTTTCTGTTTAAGATATAAAAATGTGAAAATGATGCAATTTTTGAGTTTTTGTTCAATATTCACCAAAATTCTTTTGAGATACATGCGCGATCTATCATGAGAGTTCCAAGGTGCGACAAACAGAATGTTAAGCATTTTTCTTAGGTACTTAATCTCAACTATACCGAAATTTATACTGTATTGCATCTTCCTGAACTTTTATTCAATTATTTATTATGTCTATTGAGTAATATAAATAATATTGAAATCATCATTGTTTTATTCAAATATTCTTGGCATAGCCACAGTTCCGAAGCAAGTCTATATTCTGTTCCGAAAGATTTTCTAAATAAAAATAATTTATCAAACAAGTGAACAGGGCTGAAAAGATGCATGAAAGAGATTGATAATTTAACTACATTATACATCAAATGCATTTGTAGCAAGTTATAGTAAAGCCTTCGATACAGCCAGTCATGAAATTCTTTTGAAAAAACTTGAAACAACAATTATCTATGACACATGACTAGAAACAAATATCATCTTGGTTAAAATATCACAAATTGAGTTACAATTATGAAAAATCTACTTATATGTTTTTAACAAGTAAACATTCCAACATTGACCACTCTGACACACTTAAATTTAAAAATAAAACGATATAATTTTCTAAAACTACCAAACTTATAGGACTTTACGTAGATCAAAATCTTTAACGGGCAACTTACTTTATTTAAAAATTACTGTTCAGAATAAGAAACAAAATTTCTTTCGAATATTCGAGATTAATATTTTTTTGTTTGGTATATTCCAATTTAAAATATTTAACGTCTATATTGGCAACGGCCACTGCTTCAGTATTGAATCCGCTGAAATACAGCTTATCCAATCCATCTTGGCACAGAACTAATGAGGTATATGCCCAGAAATCTCTGTGAAGCATAGCAAGATCAAAAAAACACCTATTATATGTGTTCACTGTGTTGAAATTTATTCCTAGTGGATGTTTTTTTTTCGTCACGTTCTGAAGTACCAGTGTGCAACTGGAAAAGTAGCAGAGTTTGTGCCACAATGGATTGGACAAGCTGTACTTACATAATAAAATCGTCGAATATATTTATAAATTGCCTTGCACGAAGCCCACTGTGGATCTTTACAAACCAAATCATCTTCTTAACATCAATTCAATATACCAGTTGAAAACATATACTTTTATTTATTGTGTAAAACATAAGGTGAAACATTGCATACTTTTCAATGAAATCATTACTACACATTATCACAGCACTAGACAGGCTCAACATCTAATTGTACATTCCATACGTACCAGATTTGGGGAGAAATCAATTTGAGGGCAAAAACATCAGTAAACCACCAAATTCAATTAAAAATATTAAAGATAAAAATTCAAACACCATCTTAAAAAATATATTTTATTGCCCAAATGATATATTATAGTTTTATAGATCATTCAACATTTCAAGAGTTTTTTTCATATATTCTTTCACCATATACACATTTTGTTTTATTTCTTTTCTATGTATTAAATATCCCTATTCATAAACTGTAAAAGTTTCTTGGGGTGAAAAAATATTATTATTATTAAATTCATAGGGATTGGAACATACAATTGATTTTTGTTTCCGGGCTCCTAGGTTTTTAGGACTGACCTTCTGCATCTGCAGCAGACAATATTCAAGAGCAATGAGGCAATGTCAGGCCCGAAAATCTGCAGACCAAGGCTTAGAAGAAAGGAAACATCTAACGATTCATTTGTTACCGGCCGTGAAAGTTTCCAATCTCTGAACAACAAACATAATTCAATTTTGCTCAACTGGCTATTGACTGAGGTTCTTCCGCCCAACAATCTTTGATATGTCAACAAGTCTCGAAACGTATAAAATATATCTATTATTTTCCATTAACTTCTGTTCATTAATTTTCAAAAATTTAAATATTTGAATGCTTCACCGAGCATTTGAATTTTATTAAGTATTCGTAATTTATTGGTTACAACGACTTTTTGTTTTTCCATCCAATGAATTTTTTGTAACAGTCAATTATATTGAGTGAATTCCAAACCAACCACATTCAAGTGAACAGATTATATATCGCACGTAATTCATAAGCATTTTCGAGTCAGCATTATGTTTCTCTCGTAGCTACAAGACAGGCGCCTGAATGTTAACAGATGGTATTAAAATATGATATTAACATTCTTAATCTGCAAGATGGTATGGTAAATAGTTCTGATGGAATTTCTAATATTATTGAGCCTATATGGGTTTTCTTCATTGAATTATTCATATCTGTGTAGTATGAATTTACTACGACTCCAGAAATCAGGACACAATGAACTGATAAAATATCGGAAAGATCAGGATATTTTATGATCCCACCATTTTTCAAAATCTTGATTTCTTCATTCTTTTGCACACCAAGAAACGTTCCTTCAAAACTGAGTATATTTTTTGTGTAACTGGATGATTTCCTGAATAACAAAATTTACATTGAAATCTCTGTGAAATTATATAAACATAACCTGTAAATTAGTAAATTTGAAGGTCGATGACAATGACATATTTAGAAATTTGAATTTCGCGCTCTATATTCCGCGCATGCGCCCTCGATCATCGCTGCCTATTTCTATTCCAAGGATATTGTGATTTATACAAAAGTCGGCTTCACTTTGCTAACATTGTCTCTTATGGCGTATGGTCAATATTCGTAGTTAATATATATATGACTATAAGAATGCTGAAAGTGTACCAGCCGTTTGAGTCTAATGGGAACCCAACTTACGGTCACTGACAGAGATCTGACAGAAGAGTGACTAATTTGGAATAGTCCGAGGTACGTTCTGAAGTTAACTATTGTGGTTATGAATTATACTTGAAGTAGAACTGAAAATTTCAAGAGTGCGTTCCGAAAACCAACTTTCAAGGAAAAACAATTCCACCAGCAGGGGGGAGTGGAAGTGAAATTAGGGTCTAATGAGATTGGAAAGTTGGGTTCTCTTTAACTTTGATGTTTATTCAGTTTAATGTCTCACGATTATTTGCGATTGTGAAGATCTTCCTGTAAGTACCTAGTCGAGTAAGTAATTCAATTCTAACCTTTAATCCAATTTTCGACTATTACTTACTTGCAGGTATAGCACTGAAGATGGCTTAATAGCCGAAAGCGCTCTGCGATTTTTAAATAAATTTATTTACACGAAATACGACTTATCCTGATTCAATTTACTTTCACTCCATAATTAAAAACGTTGGGAGTGTTTCTTTTATCTATTTTCCATTTCAAAAACACAAGCCATCGTTGTAACTAGAGATTTTAATGTCAGGTCAATACCAACGTTTAATTATGATATCAATTACAGCCCGACAATAAAGCAATCATTTCCGAATCTTGCCCGGAATCTTTCAAGCTACCCCACTGGCATGAACAGTGTGAAATGAAGCTAATTGAACAGCAAATTCCAGCATAACAGACTCATTTACCATCCGGACGGACTATAGACATTAATCATCTTCATCGTAATTAGAATTTAACGTCCAGTTCTCGGCAATAATGCTACACGGATCCAAAGCGGAGGTTGATTATCACTTTATCCGGGAATCGGTCATTTACAAGCAGAAAAATGTGACATCACTCAACGAGTACAACGAAATTATTGAATACGGTGCTATACAAGAGGTCATTACCGTTTCGAACCACGTTACCAATATCTGGAGGTAATGGTTGTTTTATCTGTTTTTTCTGATCAGAATCTTGTGTTTATATATATATATATATATATATATATATATATATATATGATGCGTTGTTTTTTCGGGTTTCATTCCGTGTTCTGTGGTTTTGATCCTCTGAAGGATAATTCTCACAACGTTTCGGCAAAGTCTCATTTGCCATCTTCTAGGTGATGTCTTGAGTTTCGATCTCCGAACTCGACTAATTAATTCGAGTTCTACTTCTCAATATATAGGGGTGTTCATTGATGGTATCTTTGATCTGGGCCCCTCCCACTTTCTTCGTTGGTCCGACTGCATTTGTCATCGTGTCTGGGTAATTACGTGGTAAGGTCCGATATTGTTCCTCTGGTGTAATCGGCTTGTCTTTGTTTAGTGATATAATGGATTTCCACGTTCTTGGTAATCTTTGGGCGTCGTCTCTCTTGTTCATGCTACTCGGTCGTTTCTCAATTTCGATAGCCTCTCTGATTGTTCGAGAGTAGAAGTTTTCATCGCTTGCTAATGTTTTTGTGTTTTTGAAATTGATGGTATGTCCTGTCTCCAATACGTGATTGAAGATGGAAGATGTGGTAACTTTTCCTTTCACTGATAGCTCATGTTCATCCTTGCGTACGTTGATCCGTCTGTTGGTCTGGCCGATGTAGGACTTGTTGCAGTCTCGACATGGTACTTCGTAAACTCCCTGGGACTCCAGTGGTATCTGGTCCTTCGGATTACGGAGTATCGATCTTATTGTACGTTCTGGTACGAACGAAGTAGCTATGTCGTGTTTGCGGAGAATTCTGCTGATTTTATCTGTGGTTCCTTTTATGTATGGTAGTCTGGTTGTTATGACCGGTGTTTCGGGGGTTTTTTTGCTGTTTCGGTTTGTTCTTGGAAGCCGTTTTTATAATTCTCTCCGAGTAGTTATTCATTCGAAGAGTTTCCTCGATCGTGTTCCGCTCTTGTTTTTGATGTTCGTTGTCTGCCAATCTGAGGAAACTCTTCGAATGAATAACTACTCGGAGAGAATTATAAAAACGGCTTCCAAGAACAAACCGAAACAGCAAAAAACCCCCGAAACACCGGTCATAACAACCAGACTACCATACATAAAAGGAACCACAGATAAAATCAGCAGAATTCTCCGCAAACACGACATAGCTACTTCGTTCGTACCAGAACGTACAATAAGATCGATACTCCGTAATCCGAAGGACCAGATACCACTGGAGTCCCAGGGAGTTTACGAAGTACCATGTCGAGACTGCAACAAGTCCTACATCGGCCAGACCAACAGACGGATCAACGTACGCAAGGATGAACATGAGCTATCAGTGAAAGGAAAAGTTACCACATCTTCCATCTTCAATCACGTATTGGAGACAGGACATACCATCAATTTCAAAAACACAAAAACATTAGCAAGCGATGAAAACTTCTACTCTCGAACAATCAGAGAGGCTATCGAAATTGAGAAACGACCGAGTAGCATGAACAAGAGAGACGACGCCCAAAGATTACCAAGAACGTGGAAATCCATTATATCACTAAACAAAGACAAGCCGATTACACCAGAGGAACAATATCGGACCTTACCACGTAATTACCCAGACACGATGACAAATGCAGGCGGACCAACGAAGAAAGTGGGAGGGGCCCAGATCAAAGATACCATCAATGAACACCCCTATATATTGAGAAGTAGAACTCGAATTAATTAGTCGAGTTCGGAGATCGAAACTCAAGACATCACCTAGAAGATGGCAAATGAGACTTTGCCGAAACGTTATGATAATTACTGAATTTTTAATTTCTAATATCAGAACTGTAGGGAGTCGCCCAGAACTGCAGTGAGTAAATTCGTAAAATATATATTCAATCTTACAAAGTTGAATTCAATATTTGTTTGTTGTGTAAATTTTTTTACGAAACACTGTTAGAGGTGAGGTTCAATCGAAATCCATAAGTATATTAAAATTGTTTGCTGATTTAAGCATTGCTGAAAGAGGTGCTCTCGATAATGTACATATAGCAGATATATTAAACATTGGTGCGGAACGTATACGACGTGGAGGTACATTAAATGGAAGCATATTGAGGATTTCTGGAGAATTCGTTAAATTGTTGATTACTTTATACAGGAATATCATCGACGTTAAAGTTCGCCTCTGTTACAAGGATAATATTTTGAATTCCGATCTCCTGACTGTATTATAATTAGGCCACAGGTGGTACTTTTTAAAATATAAATATCTCAATAGTTTGTTTTGTACTTTTTCCAAATCGTTTAAATGTATTTGATATTCTCCGAACCAAATAATTGAGGCGAACTCCAGTTTAGGCCTGACCAGGGAATAGTAATAGTTATTTATGTAATAAGGATCATAAAGACGATCATTATGGTACAAGTCGTGAATGTTATCGAGGCGTAGCCGAGTCCGATAACACGGCGTGTGCCATAATGATTGTTTATGATTCGTATTACATACAAAATTTTATCTGATGGCATTTATATCAATACATTTGAATACACTTTTTTGATCAAACCATTACATGTTTTCCTTATAGAATTTCATTATGGTACTCAGTACCATAATGAGCTTCCTTATGTCATCAAAATTGAGTGACATAACGTTGTCATTATGACATGCCATCAGATAAAGTAATTTAATAGTGTTAATATTGGAGAAATTCGATGTTTGTCTGATAACAAAGCCCAAGATACGGTTAGCGGATTTGATCATGTTTTTGAGGTGAATTGTGAATTATAAGTAACAAGATCCTTTATTTCAGTTTTTTTCTCTAGGAGCTCCTCCATTTCGTATTCAAACAGTATAGGCTCTTCAATACGGGTGATCGAGAGTACAGAACATTTTTTAAAATTAAAATATAATTTATTTCTCAGGCTCCAATCAATGATTTTATCAATATCCCTCTGCAGACCTATGCAGTCTCGGACATTTTGAACACGCTTAAAAAACTTCAAGTCATCTGCAAAGAGTAAGCACTCCAAAAATTCAAGAGTTGAAGGCAAATTATTAATGAAAAGTAAAAATAGGAGAAGTCCAAGATTCGAGCCTTGCGGAACTCCAGAATCAGCCAAAAATTTTCCTGAAGTGTTCCCGTTATGTTTGACAACAAAGTATCTTTTTTGAGGATAATTTTTCATCAATGTTAGCAACTTTTTGGACAATCCATAGCCACTAAGCTTTTCTAGGAGTACATCATGATGCACTTGATCAAATGCCTTCCGGAAGTCAGTAAAAACAATATCCAGCTGTGATTTATTTTCCAACGTGTCAAAAACCTCATTGCTAAATATTAATAGATTTGTGCTGATTGCTTTCTGTCTCATGTATCCGTGTTGTTGTGGAACTATATATTTAGTTCCACAACAACACGGATGAGTGTAATTACTGAGTTTGATAAAAATTATTTGATCGAATAGTTTAACTGATGCACACATTATGGAAATTGCTCTATAATTGTCCACATCCATTTTGATTCCCGACTTGTGTACTGGTATTGTTATAGAAGTTTTCCAAGCAGTTGGGAATGAACCAGTTTTGATGATCAAATTATAAATATGAATTAATGGGACTTTCAGCCATTCACTACAGCCTTTCAAAATATAAGGAGGAATACCATCTATACCTTCTGTCTTCTTCGGCTTCAATTTTTTCTATGTTAAATGATTCATTACTAATAATTCCTATACTATTATGTGTATCTTTAAAATGCATGTTATACGTTGGAGTTTCATCGGAAAAGACTGAGGAAAAACATTTTGCAAAAACGTCAGCGGTTTTACTTTCGTCCACAAACTCATTATTATATACAAAACTTCCTAAGTTTAAATCATACGACTTTTTTTTCATTTACGAAACTCCAGAATTCATTCACTTCGGTATGTATACTATCTTCTATTTTTTATGGTAAATTCTCTCTTCTTTTCTGATTGATTATTTCAATTTGCCCCTCAACTCTTTGAATTCATTTTCATAGTCATCTGATAGCATTTTCAATTTCTTGTATCTCTCTTTCTCCCTCCTCAAATCCTTTATCTCTTCAGTAAACCAAATTGGATACGAATTCTTATTCTTACTGAAATCGATTATAGGGACACATCTTGCTACAACATCATTCCAAATACTATAAATTTTACCTAAAGCCACGTCAACATCGTTTTCATTGAGAACTGTTTGCCACTCGATATCTCTAAGACTACGACTCAATTCAGAAAATCTGCCTTTTTAAAGTTATACCTCGATTCTACTAGAATATTTGTCGATTCTTTTCTCCCTTCAAAAGAAATAGTGATATTTAGAGCGGGATGGTGATCATCTTCCTCCACAAACGGTAGATCCATTTTATTTATTCCGCAACAACTGGAATTATTTTCTGAAGTTAATACTGAAACCAAGATACGGCCATATTTATTTTCAATATGATTGAGTTGTTGAAGGGAATCGAAATCAGTGAACCCATTTAATAAATCTGATTTCCCACTATGTATGTTTAGATTGAAGCTAGTGCCTGAGACCCCTTGTATATTGAAATCTCTAATAATATAAGAATTGCTAAAATTCGAGATGTTTTTTTTGTAAAAAATTGAAAGCTATTTCATATACTTCATATATATCACATGGCTTTCCCATGAGAGATCATAACTGATCATAATTACCAGCATCGGGATGCCCGATTAAGTAAGAACTCTGACATATTGGATAAAGAAAGATCGGCTCATCGGAGCATAAAATTCTACCTAGTTGATGTTACCCTATTCTGATATTTTGGCCAAGTCATCCTCAATGTTATTGACGTTAACGACTCTCTGCAATTTTCCTCGTGCTGATATGGAAACTCTGGAAGGAAACTAGTACGGAGAGTCCGCAAAACTATGCACTGAACAAGATGTTTTCTCCAGCAAATCATTGAAATGAGGTAGAAACAAAATAGCGCCAGGAATGAACCCTGCGGAGCACCTGCATTTATTGAGAGAATATCAGACGATACTCCATCGACAGCCATAGGGACAGCCGAGGGACCTATGAGACAAGAAACCCTTCAACAAAGCATACAATTGAGGGGGTAAACACATTGATATTAATGTGTTTGCTTCAGTTCATTTTTACATTTTAGCCATGGATTGGGGGGATTTACTGATACGACATCTGATAATATATTCGAATATATTTTCAGAAAAGAGAAAACCGTATATGAATTGATCACACACCTTCTCAGGCAAATCAGAAATATCATATTTTCTCTTGGAGGCTCAGTACAAAAAAAATCAGTAATAAAATTGTTGAAGCAGAGAGATTTGCGCAATTCAATCAATGAACGACATAACACCTCTGTTGACTATTTTCACCACCATGTTGGCTCTAAATTTCCTGTTGATGCCAGTTTTTTTTTGGGAAACAGAAGTGTTATTTCGAGAGCGAGTTCAAGAGTATTTATATTTATCCAGTGAAAAATTTTTCTCTAGAAAAAGAATGCTCAAGTTCGTCTTTATATACATCCAATTCATATTTATCGGGTTTTCTGAATATTTTTGTGACAATGGAAGAAATTATAAATTTTCATAGTCTTCTTGTGGTCAGCCTGCTACAATTTCTTTGATTTTGTTCGTGGCAACACTTGTTTAAAGCTACCTAAGGTCATGTACCATCAGTGTGCAAGAACTCAATCTGTCAGACACAAGTGAAAGGTTTGTCCTGATATCTTGTACTATCATTCCCATTATCAGTATCCTTGGCCTTGATAAGGGTAACGTACAATAGATCTCACAGGTAGAAGTACTGAGACGTTTAAAGCGCAACCGACCTCTTACAATCTACAACCACTCTACTAGAAAAATAATTATTCAAGTATAATTAAAAAAAAGGTTTTGCACACATTCTGGTCATATAATTTGGTGCAGTGAGAATATAACTAACCCTTGAGTGATAGGAAATCAACTCACAGTCTGAATAATTTTCTGTTCGAAAAAGCTCAGCTAATTCAGTACGTGATACGTTCATAATTATCGTATAATTGAAAGTCCTTCAGGACTTAAACCACAGTTCATCGCACAAAACTCTAACAAACTAATTAGAAAGGTTACCGCCAACAGTGCAAATAGTATTTCTCGGGTCATTAATATAAAGGGATGAGGGTGTTGACGTGAATACATTAATATTGTTAGGTATACTAACTCCACGATACATTATGTGTGAAACTATGTGCCACACCTGCATCGTTCGGAATTTGAAATAACAAACTCGATGCCTTCGATGATTAGGTAGTAAGATAGAAATCTTTGTTTGAAATTTGATCTAGAATACGTTATTTTATTTGACAGCTGTTAGGGTTTCATTGATGGTTGACCTTCAACATTTGACTCTGTGTTTATAAAATAAAATGAAGACAGCTAGTTGGTTGAGAAAATAAGGGCTTTCTTTGAGCCAGCTATGACTTCCTTGCAGAGTTCAACATTCCGAAGTCGAAATTTATGGAAAATACAAGATTTTATCTTTCGAAGTGTGATTTCTTGCATCAGGAACTTATGGAATAAATAATTCACAGTTCATAAAGATTGTTTGATATGTTACACCCTTGTATTGAGTCACAAAGTTATCTATCGGAAAAGTTGGAAGCATGTTGAAGTCTGATGATATATTCAATTCAAGTCTGATAATATATTCAATTCAGTTACACGTGTCATAGAGCAAAAATAATCTATTGTCCATCATGTTACACCTCTTGTATAGGATTGCATCGAGTAGTTAATTTAAGGTTTCAGAGTACTTCACAGGATTAATTTGAGCCATCATAAAACCAAATTCTTATAGCAATAACATCTATCGTCGGTAGTCTACTTCCCTACAAGGGCTATAACATTTTTGTCCGACAACCTCAAAATCGCGCTTCCAATAAAATTATCTTATGAATAAATTTTATTCAAGAAGTGTTTGTATGAATTTTCGGGGCTACACCGCATTCACATGTTTAAAATTAATTATAGTGAAAACGCCCCCACATCCAGTGTACACATACTTGTTGAGTTTGGTAGACTGGACATAATGAAGCCACAGAAAAAGTTGCAAGAGGGTATTAATGAATTACTCTTTATGTTGGTGGGCACTAGCATTATTGCCAATTTCTTCAATACGCCAAAAATATCTGCGGGAGGAAAATCTGTAACCCCATGGAGAATCGAACCCAGGTCCTTTCGATTGTGAAGCGAGCACCTTACCACTGTGATTGGTTTGGTTTGATGATATGCTGGTCTGGAATTGATTATTTGAACTTTGTTTACTTGGGTACCGTTGAATGCAGCCGATGCATGCATCGCTAAAACTCTCGTGAAGAGTGTATACTCTATTCCATCGAAGAAGGAAACTCTTAGTGCTTACTTGAATTTACTTCTTATTTCTGTACCGTTGCCAATAGTTTTGATACACAACTACTGCTTGTCTGAAAGTTTGGTCACAATTATATGATAAATTTGCAAGATTAGAACACAGATGTCAGAAACAAGTTTAGATATGCAACAGCATACCTGTGAAAAAACAAACGTATTGCACCACTTTCCCCCAACTATTCAACAAAATTGGATGGATTGAAGAAAACTCTAGAAACTACCAATTGTATCATTGGCGTGCTGATGACGGATTTTTTCATGGAAATAGTTCAACCAAACCAACCAATAATAAAAATTCATTTTGCCACCAATTACGAGTAGTTCAGAAGAATACATTATTTTATGTACAGCTCATCCAATCCATCTTGACACAGAACCAATGACGTATATGCCCAGCAATCTCTGTGAAGTACACTAAGATGAAAAATTACCTATGATACGTATCCACTGTGTTGAAATTTATTCCTAGGAGGTGTTTTTTCTTCATTATGGTCAGTGTGCAACTGAAAAAGTGTCTGATTTTGTGCCAAGATGGATTGAGTCTTCTTTCAATATTGGCAGTGTGAATTCCGAAGAAACCGATACTTTATACAGGAAATATGGGTTGAAAATTTGATTCCGAAGATATTCATTTATAGTTGGTTTGACTAACTCGATCCAAGTTATAGACATTACAGATAATGAACCGGCTAACATGGCAGTTTTTCACATAGCATTATACGGAATACATTAGAGCAGGCTTTCTCAACCTTTCAGCATTCGCGACCCACTATTCCGAATTCATTTCAACCACGCCCCCCTTCCATGAGTTTTATTGATTGATACTCATAAAATACTGATGAATATTCAAATTTATTTCGTTCTGCTATGACTACAAGCCCAAGAAGTCACAACTAATTGCAAAATTTTGCCACATCTGGCAATACTGTTCGCCACGTCATGAAAATAAGCATAAATCCATATCGAAGTTTTATTCTTCGCGGTGGGTATCTGGTGATTTCTGATGAACTTAAGGGACGTCTTCTTTCCAATTGACCATTGCCGCGAAAGTTCAACACATGTTTAACATACCAAATGTGGAACCCACGATTCATCCTGGTATACCACGTGAACGCCAAAATAGGCCAGACGAGCTCTCTCACGAAGTCAGAAACAGGTTTCCTACTTTCTTTGAAAGTGTATTCACCACATACATCAAGCTTAAGATGAAAAACAGAGGTTGTATCTTCGGACACAACCAGCTGATCTTCGGCTTTTTCCCGCATAAGATTTCAGAAAACTTGTAATTGTAATATCATTTTGGGAAATGAAGACCTATTATTATTATTATGACAAAACTTGTCAGGTTGACTTAAACAACTTCTACTTGTGGATGCCATGCCTTCAATTTAATATTCGGAAAACGTATACAAAATAATAAAGCAACTTCACCTACAAAGGCTCAAGAGTAAACGGAAACCTTCGAGGGTAGAAATATACAAAACGTATAGAAAGGTCGGTTTTTACAATCATGGGCAATGATAAGTACATATATTCATGCCACGAAAATTTGGTTTTGACCTGCAAAGATATCATTATTTCATTATTATTGGACTGTATCTGAAGAACTGAAGCTGCTATGAGTAAATGTCAGACATTTTTGAGATCAGCACACCAAAAACATTCAGAATCGGTATATAATTCACCGGCACCAAAAAAATAATATTATTTTGTTGGGTTGTGTAGTAAATGTTGTATTCGGAAATAAGTTATGTGGCGGGTAACAGTTCTAATACACATTGTAAAGCGTACGTGTGAAATCATGAATTGATTTTGAAGGCGTTTGTGCGATATCTGTTCAGAAGTTTTGGCGGCATAGCAGAAAAAATGAGAATGAAAAAGCTCTACTTGCAAAGTTGCCTATCAAATAGCCAGATGCAAAAGCCCCACACCATTGGAGAAGAACTTGTATTTCCGCCGGCTGCAATTCATATTGTAGAGATAATGCTCGGAGATGATTTTTCCAAGCAACTCGAGTTTATTTCCCTTTAAAATGATAATATTGTTCGCAGAATTGGTGATATATCCGAAGATATACAGCAACAACTCTTGACTAAAATGCGCAATAGGCTATCTCAATTAGACTTGATGAGGCCACAGATACCAACAAGGATGCCCATTTAATCGCGAATATTCGATTTTCAGCATGGAATTTCAGCAGATGAAGAGCTATTGTTTTGCAAACTGATAAGAAAAAGACCAACAGTAGCCGAATCATTCGATATATTGCATATTTGTTTAAACAAAGCAAGTATCCAATGGAAATACTGTTTCTGTATATGTACAGATGGTGCTCGAGCAATTTCTGGCAATTTCCAAAGCTCACAAGCGCTTATGAGACAGAAATCTCCGCATTGTATCTGGACACACTGCGTGATTCACCGACAGGCTCTAGCTGCCAAAGATATCAGTCCTTGTATTAACGACACACGTAACAATGGTGATGAATAATTTCAGAAAGTATTTTACAACCGACTTTAACTTGATAGCAAAATACGAGTGGGTTAGAGACCCATTTCAAAATACTCCTGATGGTATCTCAGTCGTGGAAAAAGAATAATTCATAGACTTCACGTCTTGTATCGACATCAAAAAAAAGTTTTTTTATAAACCCCCTTTTCATTTTTGGTTCGGCCTGGGTGATGAATTTCTTGCACTGAAGGAAAGAGCATTTTGAATACTTTTACCGTCTTCAACATCGTATATTTGTGGAACTTGGTTTTCTGCGGTGGCTACAAGTCAACATTGAGAGAAGACTGAGAGTAGCTATTTCAAATATGTCGCTTTTCTATGGAAAGCTCTGCTCTGCGAGTCAGACACAAGGTAACCACTGATGTTTAATTTGTTGATGACTTTAGTTATTGATTTTTGGGTACATTACGCGTTAGATACTGCTATGTATCTACTCGTTTGTATCGTTTTGTACTCCACAAAGTTTTTTATGTTTTCGAGTTGTATTTTTTCAATAAAGAGTTGTTTGCTATGATTTTTATTTACGTATGTCCCTCCACTTTTTCGCGCCCCCCTTCCGATATTTCGCGCCCCCCAGGTTGAGAATTGCTGCATTAGAGCGAAAAAGGATACCCACATTTAATAGATATTGTACAACCACTTGCGTCAACTTCCATGTCAACATATTTCAATATTCACACTCTGAAGACGTACTGTAGAGCTTGGAGAAAATTTTTCATTTATCTCTTCCACCTTTGTCCTAAATTGAACCATTCCTGAGCTCGTTATCGACAGAGAAGTGCTCGTCAGGAAATCTCATGTTTGGACTGAATAAGTAATCATCTTTCCCTATATGCCTACACCGAACCGAACCTGAATTGATTATTATTAATGTATGGAATTGAGGTCACGAGAATCTGGTTAGGAGCTTCCCTATAGGGCGACAATGTACAAACAGAGCACTGTAACGACGGGTTAGGATTCTGTGGTTGATGAGAAAGGCTAGAGGATAAATAACGTAGGAAGTGTAATCGGATAAAATTGATCTGTGATGGAAGGGAGGGATCATCTCCAGACATAAGCGACATAATTATGAGAGCGATTCTTCGAATAATAAACTGATCAATTTCTCAAGTACAATTGATGATTTATAAATCATTTCGTCACAGAGGAAGATATTATAATGAAATTGGACCAGCGTTCTTATTATCGAAGTCAACTGAGCCCACAGGTTACAGAAACAACCTCAGATAGGCAACAGCATAGTTGTAAGAACCAGAAAGTCCTATTACGCAACATTCCTTTGGCGGTTGTTGACGCCAACTATTCAACAAAATTATACGGATTGAACAACACTGTGAAAAAGACAAAAGCAGAATGAACAAATAATATACAGTTTCCTATAAGTTATTCACATAATAGGGTTTACCAAACCGCGACACGTGTTTCGGTATACAATCGCTTCCTCAAGCAGGAACTCTAAACTAATCTTAACACTGTATCAATTCGAAATTATACACCCTTATATCCGACGGTCAATAAGAATATATGTCCGACAACTAATTAACAGATCAATTTATGATCCGACATATCCTTATTAGTACAATTTCCTGGAAAGAACATGTTCAACAGAGGCGAATTATTCACCTTCGTCTGATCATTCATTAGGAACTGTGAATGTTTACACTTATTAATTTCCAAGCTCTCCAAGAGATTGAGTTTCAGACCTTTCCCTTGGACATGAAGGATTTCGAATTCGTGGTTGAACTCATGTGCCTCTGTAATGAGGAGAGATGCATATGTAGAATTTGACTTACCATTTTGGAAACAACTTCTGTGTTCTTTTACGCGTGTATCAAATGTTCTTCCCGTTTGACCGACATAAAACTTAGCTCATGTACCACACAACAATTTATGAACTCCTGATCTATCTGATACTGCATTTCTATCGTTGCTGTTTTTGATATAAGACCTCGAATTATTCTCTGTTTTATATGCAATCTTCAAATCTTTCTGTTTCAAAAAATTGAATATTTTTTCACTCGGTTGACCTAAATAGGTCAACGTTCTGTAATTCCTATCATAATTCGTTGCATCTGGATAGATTTCTTTCAGGACTAGACTATTCAGCTTTTTGGACACTAAAGTGTCTATTAAATCACTATTATAACCGTTGTTAACAGCGATTTGTTTATAATATTCAGTTTTTTTCGACATTTCTATCTGATGAGGAGATATTTACCAGTCTGTGAATCATACTGTTGAATGCTGCCGCTTTATGTTGGTGAGGATGGGTAGATGAATTATGAATTGTGAATGCAGAATACTGTATTATGATGACGGATTTTCCATATTTCATTTTCTCGATACAGACCAACCAATAATCAATCTTGCAACCAATTATAACCCATATCCTATGCAATAAGCAGTTTCCTTTGGAATACATGGCGTCACATTCCCTAAGACGACTTAAATTATATGATGCAGTTCAAAATAATACATTATTTTCTGTCACTTTACCTAGGATTTTAAGAGAAATGAGAGCATTATGTTTGTCTTTTTCTAATAGTGGGAGCATGATTTCGGAAGAAAACTGTTCTTTGAACACGAAATATGGATTGAAAATTTGATTCGGAGGAGAATTTTATAGTTTCTTGGTTTGACTTACTCGATCCAAGTATGGAAAATCAGTGGGTTATTCTTGCGAGTCATCTGGAAATAATGAGACGATGGCTGCGTCTAACAGCTCACAGCCCTTAAAGACGCTTCACAACATTTTACAATGGAAAACTGTGAAATTTTGTGCAGCTGCTTCAAGTGCTGTGAGCTGTTAGAGGCGGCTAATATCTTCAACTACTAATTGCCTGGAAACGACGTGTAACTTTATGATTTGATTCAGTTTAGAAGATGATCGAAATGGTTGCCTTGAATTTTTTGACATAGAAACAGCCTATATGATACTTCACGCCGTGAATTTTCGAAATCAGAAACGTCGATATTCTAATATTTCATGAAGTTGAAGGTCTACATATTGTCATGAAGGAATGAAAGTAACCCGCTCCCAATGTCTAGAAAATCCCTTAGTTCTTGTCAGTTCTACAATTCTGGCATTCAATATACGTCTTGTATATCGAATGCATTGCAAGTCTGACAGGAAGTAAGATGTAGAATTTCATCAATGCATTACCCATCGGTAACAAGTAATAATGCTGACTAAAATCAGAAAATACCGATGACCTGTGGAGCGGGGCGTTCGATAGGTTTACCTTTGAAATTGGAAAACGGAAAATAAAGAAGTTGATTGCGACACGCTTGGCGAAGAACATCGTAATTGACACTTTCCCAGCAGCCCCGAGATGTTTTATATTCTAGTGTAAGTATAGTGTGTTAGTTCTTCAATAAATGTTTCATTTTGGTATTCTCGTCTATGATTTCTGAATTGCCATCACTATGAAGGGAACTCACAGTTGAATCCCCCTCAGGAAGCTCTACGTCAGTAAAATAATTCGCGACAATATTCAGGCAACTATTGAATGTTTCACCATATTGTACTAGGTGAAGATGTTGATTCAATATTGTAGAGTTGTACAGAATTCGTCAGCGGCTTGAAAGAGATATGTCACAAGACCCCCCTTTCCTTTTATTTTTTTCCCCCAGATGATTAACAGTCGCCTTCTTGAAATTTTTAAGTGTCAATTCTACTCCAAAATATAGTATTCATGCATCTATTTCGTTATGCCAAATTTCAATTTTTTTTGAGTCTACCCGATCAATAAATAAAAGGGGAAAGGACATTAAAGAAAGCCAGTATATGTAGAGCTTATAATGATAATTTCTTTGCTCCAACTCGTTTTTTTTGGCGAAATACGATGAATTAACAGTACATTCACTAAGCAAATACTATTTTTCGGCAACCGTCCGGGAAGTGGGTACTTTTTCTTTGAGGAGTAGCATTTTTCCGGCCTAGTTTGGGAAGTACGTACTTCCCGGACTAGGCCGGGAAGAATTACATCGTTGTTGTCATTGTGAATATGAATATCTGGGTATCTATGATTTTAATAGATGCAGTTGAACATTACCATAACGAAATAACGACTGACATGAGATTACTCGACATTTTGTTTTTTTAAAGTTTGCATGATTTTTGGTCGCAATTGTCGCAATGAACTATGGAAAGCAGCAGCGATAGTGAGTTTGTAAATGTGCCTTACGAAATTTCCAATGCAGCAGTTGCTGCTACAGCACAAATATTGCCTGAAAAATCAAAGTCTAGGTACGAAAGCGTTTATGATTTGTTCACGAAATGGATGGATATGAAGAAATGCAAAACTATTAGAGATGATGTAATTTTGGTTCACTTAGCGCAAGAATCTGACACTGTCAAATCCTCTACCCTGTGGAGCATGTACTCTATGTTAAAAAGTACCATTTTAGTGAAGAAAAATGTAAACATAGCCACTTTCCCAAAGGTAATCTTATTTCTTAAAAGGAAGAATGTTGGTTATAAAGCCAATAAATCAGAAGTCTTCAGCAGCAAGCAAATCAACAAATTCATTAGGGAAGCAGATAATGAAACATATCTAATACTCAAGGTAATTCTAACAAAATATTACAATTATAGGACATAATTTATCAACTTAATTTGCTTTATTTAGATAGCAACAATTATTGGGTTAGCCGGTGCATTAGACGGGAAGAACTAAAAAAATGTCAATTGATCTAATGAACGACAAAGAAGACATGTTGCTTGTGAAAATACCAGATTCTAAAACACAATTCGTCAAGAAAACCTACTGTTGTATAGGCAATATTTATCTTTACGGCCATCCTATACTCCACGTAACAGATTATTCGTGAATTACAAAAAAGGAAAATGTTCGATTCAGCCCGTTGGTATCCACAGTTTTGGGAATCTCGGATTAGGAATCGCAGAATTTATAAAATTCAGCGACGTTACTTTCTGATAATGGTGGAAACATCACAAATTTGAAGATACACGGTGGCTGGAAGTCTACCAATGTCGCTGAAGGATATATCGAGAATTCACTAACAAACAAAATTAAAATTGCCAAGACCATTCAAAAATTATCGGATGAAAACAATCAATGTGAAACGGAAACTTGTTCTGACTTCAACAAAAAGCATTTAAAAATACCAAGCATTTCAAACGAATTGAATCCTTTCAGTATAAGCAATTGCTCAAATTTTAATATAAATATTAATATAAATGAGAATCAGAATGTTTCTGTTAGTACCTACCTTCTGTTCGAATTTTGATTATTTAGTACAAATAAGAATTAAAATGTTCGAAATTTTGTTCTACAAATAAATATAATGAAGAAATGTCTCATTGATTTGTTAGTCTACACGGTTGCTGAAAAAATAGTGTACGCAACACGACCGAAAACGGTTTTTTTGGACTCGCCTACGGCTCGTCCTAGACTTTTGTCTACTCGTCCAAAAATACAGTATTTTCCTATTATCTATATATATATATATATATATATATATATATATATATATATATATATATATATATATATATAGATATATATATTTCCTATATTTTTCTATTATCTAGTATAAATCTTTGCTTTAAACATTTTTCTTTTTTGTCCTACTCATTTTTCAGTGAATTTTTTTAATCAACATCGCTAATTTTTTTGTCTTTCACCTTTTAATTGAGCTTCGAATAATGCAGTTCAACAGCCTTTATAAAGATCCATTGACATGCATTGGATTCAAAGGTAGAAATCTTACGGCGCTCCACTTATTATGTATATTACTATATGAATCTATATTGAGTATATTTTGATCCTTTTTTTGAATTACTCCAGAATCTTCATTGAATATTTATCGATTCTTCATTTCTTGATATATTTTGAAAATATTCTCAAACCCCACTGAAAGTGGTTACTCTGGAAATTAATATTTTTTGAAGATATAAAACATAGGAAACATTTACTTCACATGAATTCATAACTTATTATATGTTATTCTAAGACTGAAAGTGGTTAATCTAAATGACAAATTTTTGGAAATATCAAACAGATCAAACTTTCACATTGAATAAATTCATAAATTATTAAAAACTTATTTAAAGGCTGAAGTGGTAACTCTGAATGGGAAATGAAGATGAGAAATATATTGAAAACATTTGATTTCGAATATCTTTGGAAGATTCTTTTGCTACTTGAGTAGTGAGTGTTCTTGTTATACACGCCTATGTCTACCATTGAACAAGATACAATATTCAGAACGAGAACACGACTGAATTATTTTTCCGTGGCTTATTTCTGATTCTGGAGTTGTTTCAACCGAATGCAGAAAATTGGCTGTGTATGTCAACAACACACAAATAGCTGAGGACCATTATCAAAAACGAAATATAGTCTTGGAGTATTCGTAGTCGAACTGTCGGGCGATTCCATAATTCAAGTGGACCCGAAACTCCCGTCATTAACAAAACGAGTTCCGACGACTGTGACTGAAATATATACCACCCAGGAGAAATTTTTACAGCATATGTGAAATATTATTCTATTCCCACGGTCACAACTCGAAGAGACATGGGAATTTTCCACAAAACAAAACAGCGTATAAATCTGGGCAGATATATAGTCGGGCTTTCTGGTCGACATTTTTCACGCGGAATTGCCAGAAGCATCACGTAGAACAAGAAAATCTAATAACGGAATGTAGAGTGACTACACACGACAGAAAGGCTATTAGAGAAGATAATATCTATTTCAATACGATAGTGTCAGTTTGAAGCGGTTTCCTCATATCCGTCCAACCTGCAGAATTGTTTTATAATTTCATGGTGCGGCAACAGTGTCATTTTGTTGTTATTTTATAATTACTTCCAAAATGCTAATAGATTATATTAGACGACCTGTGAACACAATATAGTTGTAGGCAATAATAGTGTTTTATAAATTTGTCATAAAAACGTTTATAAAATAAAATTGAAAAACCGTTATAAAATTGTCACGAAATTATCACAGAAACGTTTTAACAACTAATTTATAAACCATATTTTGCTGTAAAAGTAAATCGTTTTGAAGCAGTTTTATAGCACTTTTCTGCTAGTTTGTTATGATCTTTATAAAACTATTTGAAGCTTATTTTATAACTGCTTCCTGTAGTTTTATTGAAATCATTTTGTTGGAATGCTTTCAAACACAATTTTGTTTTTATTACCATATTGTCACATTAATGTTATTTTCCCAACCATTTTATAGTATGGTATATTTACTACAATTCTAACACAACAAAATAACTGTTATACAATCAAATTGCTTCCGCGAATGTATGTTTGCTGTCGCCAAGAATGAAATGCAGCTTTCAAGAAGAACCAGCTGTCATTGATTATAGAGGTCAATGAAGTATAATTTGTGAGTTTTATTTGGCAAGTGTGTCCCAATAACTTACCTATCGCATGATGTCGTGCAATATTGGTCATTGGAAAAAAAAAATGAAAAGTGGTTCGTTTAGACGAAGACTGAAAATACGTTACGATAATATGATAGGGGTATCTCTGTCGTTAATTTTCAAAAACAGGTTCACATAGGTGAATCAAAAGAATCAACAAACAATATCATACAGTAATAGCCTTAGACTCAATTCGAAGCATGGGTGTTCCATTAGAAAAACATTTGGAAACTTTTTGAGTTTCCAAATAAAATCTCCCACGTAATACATAGTGTTTACATTTTTTCCTTGCTAAAAACAGGAAGAGGTTCATATAATGATTATAAAATCCGTCGATTTGAGTGTAACACCATGTATATATACCCTCAAACTACTAGCTAAAAGCTCCTTCGAAATTTAGCCTCCATAACCAATGGAAGAAGCTTCCTAGCCAAAACATTCTGATAGATAATACTTATATCCAAACTATGTGAGAAATCCCATGCAATATCTTCATATAATCACTTTTGTAGGAATCTATAATAGCTTTAAAACTAGTCCGACTCTGCCGCAATACCATCACTTTCAGAACTCAGTATTTCTCAACAGTTTCATAGGAGTTTTATAGTAGCTAGAAAGCGTTAAAATGATTGCTATTGATACCAAATTATTTTATAGAATGACTCCATTTTAACATGATAACAATCCGGAATACCGACTTAGGTGAGTTGAAGATATGAAATACCGCAACTATAGTGATATTTACTGCTGAAAATTACATGAATATTATAAGATAATATTATTCAGAACGAACTGAGTTGAGTTTGCGAGTAGAGAATTGATATTTCGACAGTGTGAATTTTTGTATAATCAATATTTTTTTTCCAAAAACATCAATAAATGTGTGGCGCGCTTAAATTTTGCTAATAATACGCTATATATATTGTCAATAACATTTCATTTGCAGTGAAAATATCAATCTTTGAAGCACAAACAATGTCCTCAACAGTTTTAAAATTCCAAAAGGGAAATTATCAAAATGGCTTCAACCTTTCTATGTGTTGGTTTTTAGTTGGTGACATATCTATTATATTTTCCTAGTGTCCAATATAAAATTACTTGTTGCGCCTTTAAGACAACAGTTTCAACTCTTTTTTATTTTATCGGTATCTATTTAGGCTGCATTATATTTTTTAACGCTTACTTAAAACTAATAAAAAACTCTTATGAAATTGTCTCTTAAGTATTTCATAAGTATCGCTGAAATATGTTGCAGAAGTGCAGTAAGAGAAGTCTTTACAAAACTACTTTTTAAGAGTGTAAGATAACTTTTATAGTATCGGTCGAAAAGTTCATAAAACTATTTTGTAGTGTTTGTAAAAGGCTTAAAAATGTCAATAAAGACTATAATGTTATATAAAACGGTGCCAATTTACTACTTATAGCTGTTTTATAAACATATTGAAAACATTTCTGAGAGGAATACAGTTTTATAATTTGTTTCTCCGAAACATTTTCGCAACTATTATAAAATTTAAAATTGCTAGTTGGACGTGTAGTAGTAGTGGACTCAAATATGCTTCTTTAACATAAAAACATAGGATTCCAGGTACAATGTATGTATTAATGTGAAACCTTCTGGATCATTATTTTTATACAAGAAAAAGTAAGAAGTATACATATTTTTTCTGGTTGCACATGTTGATATTTCATTACACAAGGATGCCATTCAATGTTGAATGATGAAAAACCGATGACATATTTGAGCAAGATTCAAAGGAAGAATTTTGGTTGTAGCCCTAACATGAGCATGGATCCAAGCTGATCACACAACGATTAAGCAACTCACAATAAAAAAACGGTGGGGTAACAAAAACCAGCTATTTCCACCAAAATTAACATTGTATGTTATTCCTGTACTTTACACTTCATTTCAGAAGAACTCATTCAATTCAGAAGTGTGGCAGGGTAAAAAACGTAATTTTTGATGGAACTGTTTTTCAAATATCTCCAAAAAAAATCAGATTTGAATCTCATTTGATTTTACTATTTTATATTCAATATTTCATCTTCTTGATAAGATAGTAATTCTTTCATCAGTTGAACTTTTAACTTTTTTTTTTTGGACAAAATCTATTCCCTTTTTCTTGTTTGGGTTTGAGTGCCTACCAATCAGCAAGGAACATTGTCAACCACATTCGAACAAACAAAATGATTTTCAAAATATTCTTGACATGAAAACTTGAAGCGGTGTTATCGGAATATTTGAGATTACGACTGTAATAAGTTCAGAATAATTGAAGTTTTTCAGACTCTAACAATATAATAAAAGAATACTTTTTGAAAGTCATTATTTTGTGGTGGAAGAATGTTTTCTTCATAGTTTTTGTGTTGTTAACCTACCATTAATGAAGACAGTTCCTTCTCAATGAAACTGGTATTTATAATACTTCCCCTCAATTTTTATGTGACTGTAGAATCTATGGAGATGAGATTGGTGTGATACTATTGATGATTATATCACTCACCCCTCTCTGAGGATGTGTCCTTCTCGTTCAGGTGTTATATAGAAATGGATGTGTTCACGGATCTTCATCTATGCAAGATGGGGTTTGTTTGGTTTCTTCTGATTCATTCCAAGTTTCGACTTCCATTTTGAAGTAATTCTCAAGAACTGTCAGACGAATATCTGTCCATACCGTCCTGGCAAATTACTCCCCTTACGAAATAACCAAGCAAGACAAAGCAAACTTCTATTGTTTGTACTCCAAATAATATTGATAATACATAATAACGCTAAAAATGAGTTTATTCCATACATATGGACCGCACTGTATATCTTATTCATTGTCTGTTGGGATGAGTAGTTTTCGGTCTTTATTGCCTATGATCTATGGTTGAAATACACACATCTCTCCTCATATATTCGTCTAACAGCTCCTGAGAATGACTCCAAATGGAAGTCGAAACTTCGATCAAATCACAATAAAGTAAACGGATAAAAATCCCGTGAAGACCATCTTTCACGAACGAAGATCCTTGAAACCATTCATTTCTACATAACACCAGAACAGGCAGGACACATCCTTAGAGAGCGGTGAGTGATATGATCATCAATATCAATAGTATTGGACTAATTCCCTTGAAATTGTTTCTACAGTCGGATGAAAATAGATTTATTTGTCTTGCTGAGTTATTAGTAGTGGTTGGTCAGGACAGTATGGACAGATATTCGTCTGAAGGAAGTAGAAACGTTGAACAATTCAGAAGAAACCGAACGGACAAAACCTCGGAGAGACCATTTTGCATGAACGAAGATCCGTGAAAACAACCTATTCTATATAATACCTGAACAGGCAGGATACTTCCTCAAAGAGCGGTGAGTGATATAATAATCAATAGCAATCGACCAATTTTCTCGCAAAAGATCCTTCAGTCAGATGAAAATTGAGGAGTATCATTGATACCAGTATCTATGGCGGATAGACAATTGAAGTCTCTGCTTTGTCTAGCTTAGTTATTTTGTGGGGGAAGTAAATCTATCAAAAATCTGGGATTTGACATAAATGACAGGTTACCCAAAATCTCTCATAGATTTGAAGTACTTTGTGATACGTTTTGAAAGCGGAAACGAATTCGTTTTCCGGAACGTTAACAAAGATGAACAATTTGATATTCATTAGTTGATGTATTTTCGTGATAGTCAAATTTAGGTTTCACGAGAAGTTGCTGACTAGTTAGAGCGAGAGCGGGCTGCAAAAACCTGGCCTATCGAGTAACCGGATGAAATATGTTTTAAATAATTCTACTCACTGTATCTATTGGAAAAATCATTTAGTGCCAGGGCAAATATGGTGCATAAAATAGCTTTGTTTTTTCTAAGGAACATTATTTGGACATGAACTGTACCTATCGAGTAGCCGCTTGAAACTACTTTCAAAAGTTAGTTTCAAGTGAATAAAACATTAATATAAACAAGTGGCTCGTTCAATCTGGTGCAAACCCCGTGGCACGACACTTAAAAAAAATTTTTTTGTTGCGTTACTGTACTCATCGAGTAACCGCTTCAAACAATAATCAAATTAAAGTTTAAATATTGCTCATTAAAAAATACATTAGTGCCACTTCTATCCTGGTGATGCCTGGCACGATACTTCATATGTCTTCAAGTCCCATGCTATTATTTATACAATCTATTGTAGAAACATTTGGGAATAAATGAATAAACATCTGATGAAACTTTTCCTAGAGATCAATTACCCTGACACCAAACTGATATTTTTGCACTCGACGCGCGTTTCGCTAACAAGGTTAGCCTCTTCAGGAGAAGAAAATTGATACTGACGATACAAATTTAGTTCCGTTGACCTGGTAGCCATCACGAATAAACGATGAGTTTTGGAACCTCTGGTGTAAAAGTTGAAACTTTTCCTAGAGATCAATTACCCTAACACCAAACTGATATTTTTGCACTCGACGCGCGTTTCGCTAACAAGGTTAGCATCTTCATCATTTTCAAATATTCTTCAAATATCATCATGATCATCACCTTTATCGTCATGATCATCGTCAGTACTGTCATGACTATCATAATGCTCGCCTTTCATAATTATCATCGTCATGATCACTATCATTATTTTTGTTGTAATCATCTTTATCATAATATTCATCGTCACAATTATCAATTTCATCAAGCTCTACTTCATCAAGGTCTACCATAACAATGTCTTCAACTGAATGAGGTGTTGGATCACTTTGGAACAAAAGCGGTTCAATTTTATTGTCAATAACTGTCCATCCGCATTGTTCTGGTAAGAAATTGATGCAGTTAGCTTCTGTAGCATTTTGCCACATTGAAGTTACGTAAATAGTTCGTAAAATTTTTTGTTTCAGTGACTTCCAACATGGTGGAAGTTGAGTGGAATCATCTGTATTTACATTTTTCATTTGATATTCTGCGACAGACGTTGACGTAAATTGATTTTGAAACATTAATAATGTCGCATCATTCACATTGTTGCAACGTATTCCATAAAATTTACAAGTAGATTCTTGTAATATTTCCATACTTCTTAAATTATCAATTTCGTCAATATTATTTGAAATAGCGAATAATAATGTATGCATGGAAACCGGGCAAAGAACAACACACAAGCTAACCTATGAATATTTCAAGTATTATTACAAGAATGTCCGTGTCAGATGCTTTGACCATTACTTTGCTGTCATTCTCCGATTTACTTAAATGTTATATAATACGAATATCGGCCTCTTCATGATTACATGCAAAATCTTGTTCAATATTTCTTACAATAGTGTTATTCATAAATTGATAAAAAAAAACATTGATTTTTGTTTGTTATAAAAAATGTTTTATTGCTCAAAAATGATGCCACACAATTGTTAGACCAATAATCAGTTATAAAATCAATTAAGGCTTCTTTAAATTTAATATTTTTCAAAGCTTTATAGAAATCGTTAGGCCTTTTCTGTGCAGGTCCTGGTATTGAATAAGGTGTATCAATTTCATTACGATTTTGCCTTTCTGTACCTTCAATGGAAGGAATAAAACACTGATCAAAAATTATGTGGATTTCAGACGCAGTTGTGTTTCAAATTTTTGATAATATTAATTCCGCTATTTTATCGAACGTTTGAGGAACTGAAGGGCCTAAATGATATAAGAAGTAAAAGCCATCAATTACATCTACATTAACTTGATTTGGTGGTATGTGATCGGTGAAACGGCGTAATATTTTTGTTAATGCAGATTTATCTGCAAGGCTGGGCGATGCTCATTATTACGGAGGTTACTTGTCAGGTAGCTAATATTACCTTACCATTGATAATGTTAGGTCTATGGAAAATATCATGAGTCTTTCTCTCTTTACTCCGAAATAGTCAAAGTTTGTCTAGCCTTGCTATATGAATAGCGATAGCATGGGGTTTGAAGACATATAAAGTATCGTGCCAGGCATTTGTCACCATACTCCAGTAAAGGAAGTAAAAACTGGCTGGACTAATTCGAGACCAATTGCAGATACTTGAAGTAACTTGAATTTTATTAAGAAAGGTGCCCAGTATCCGAGTAAACAACTTCCGTTACTGGGAAAAAGCGCGGGGGTAGGGGGGGTGGAACTCATTGGAGGGGGGGGGGTTGAAAAAAAAAAAAATGAAACCAATCGATGCATTTTCATTTTATAACATAAAAACATTGATTGCAATTTTTCATAACAAAAATATATTACAGTTTCCTGTATGATTTTCACTCACAATGGGTTTACAAAACCGCGACACGTGTTTACGTGTTTCGCTATTACAATAGCTTCTTCAAGCAAGATAAATCATTTATCTTGCTTGAAGAAGCTATTGTAATAGCGAAACACGTGTCGCGGTTTTGTAAACCCGTTGTGAGTGAAAATCATACGGGAAACTGTAATATATTTTTGTTAATATGGATTTTCATCAAGTATCGGCCAGTTCAATTCAAGCAATTTTTCATAAAATTCACCCCCCCTTCGAGTAATAGCGCAAGGAAAAGTGTGATTTTTGCAAAAAAAATTCAAAGTTTTTAAAGTTTTTTAAATTTACTGAAAATCTGTCAGAATTACAAAAAAAATTATATATTACTTATATGAAGTATTTCAGTTGACAAATAAAGTGGTTTTTGTTTTATTTTTGTACGATTAATATTATTAAAGGAGATATGACATGGCAAAAATGGATGCTTAACGAGAAATGAAGAAACCGGATCGTTCTGGCGTAAATATCTCGAAAAATATAACTTTTACAAAAAAAATGTTTCATATCATTATGCAAGATGACGAAATTAGGAAAATTTTGAGATCAACCAGAACCGTTTAAAATGAGAAGAAAAAAGTTATGGGCAAAATAATTTTTTTTCACAAATCTTTAATGCCAATTTTTTAGCGTCATATGGGCTAAGGTGCTTGGAAAAAAAATCCTTTGGTGAAAAGTCAGAACACTTTGTCCTTAATATGTCCAGCCATTTTTGGCCCTATCGGGTAATTATTTTTTATCTTTTGGCCTGCTAAAGTTGCTAAAGTTGGGTAAAATCGTGTATTTTTTAAAACATTTTCAGTTTTTGGCCAGCAGAGTGAACATTATTTATTTTAAACAACCATATTTTTCAGAATTTATTCCAGGATAGTTGTATTTCAATTTTTTGTTATAATTTTCCATCTGTAAGCAAATTTGTCCGTTTAAAACTGCCTATTTTATGTTTGTAACGGTAATTGCTCTTTTTTGTCGGGCGAAATAAAAAAAATAGGCCCATCCTATTCAAATGTTGCATATGACATGAAATTTCGGCGATAACCTTAGCTTTAAAATGGTTCCTGGTACATCTCGTTATCATTAGCCAAAAAAAAGTTATGGCCAAAAAACCTTTTTTTTCCATCAATCACATAAAATTTTTATAGTTAATCCATTGGGACCCTCTCTTTATAAGTTTCATGAACATTTTTTGTGCAGTACTGTATGTTTAGATGATAAGCCAATTGAATTCTACTGTCAAATTTCAAATCAAAATATTTTTAAAAAACCCCTAAAAAAGGGTAGTTTTTACGGTTTACAGGGTGTTTCAGAAATTTCTGACATTAAAATCGTATTCAGTGACCCAAAAACCCTCCGGTACCTATTTTCACGAAAATTCATTCAATATTGCCCGAGATATTAACTATTTATTTATTTTGGGCCAAAAAAACAGTTTGGCCAAGTTTTACAGCGATTTGGAGCTTTGCCCAGTAACCAAACTTGTTTACTCGGATACTTGACACCTTTTTCGACGAATTTCAAAAAATTTTAAGTTGCCAGAATAGAAGTGGCACTAATGTATTTTTTCAATGAGCAATATTTAAACTTCAATTTGATTATTATTTGAAGCGGTTACTAGATGGGAACAGTAACGCAACAAAAAATTTTGTTTAAGTGTCGTGCCACGGGGTTCGCACCAAATTTAACGAGGCACTTGTTTATAATTATGTTTCATTCACTTGAAACTCTTAAGAGTAGTTTCAAGCGGTTACTCGATAGTTACAGTTCATGTCCAAAAAATATACCTTAGATAAAAACATAGCAATTTAATGCACCATATTTGCCCTGGCACTAAATGATTTTTTCAATAGATACAGTAAGTAGTATCATTCAAAACATATTTTATCCGGTTACTCGATAGGCCAGGTTTGCTCTTAGACTAAGCAGGTCTTGTTTCTTCAGAAGGAACGGTTAACAATTGACAGCAACTTTTCGGTGTAGGAAGTTTTCACTTTCACATTTGTTCTTGATTTTTTTCAGATAATGTAGGGTTCACAACCCAAAAAACTAGGGAAAAAGTCATGATTATAGTTTTCGATGCCGGAGATTCTGGCAGTGGAGGCGGATCTATATATTCAAACAGATTAAGAACGACATCAATAAAAATGAACTAAGAAAATAAGATACTCAAGTGATGTATTTTATACATGCTGTATAAACTGCATTATTCACTTTCGAATTCCTATCCTTCTTTGTAGAAATTTTTTTAGTTTAGTTTGATATATGAATATGACTAATAATTATGTTTTTTCTGGTTAATGTTCAATAACAAGAATATCATGTAAGTGCCATACAAATCACTATTGTTGATTCAGTCAGTGATATCATCTCATCAGAAAATAGTCCCCACTCCGGTCCCATTTGAAATACAAACACTAATCGGTAATAGAACAAACCCATCAAATCATTTATGAGCACGAAACCAGAACCACCGTTGTATAAATCAGATTGATATACACCCAATGTGGTTAACAAAATAGTTGAAAATCCGTAATCAAGTTTATTGGGAAGTTATGGCTCTGTTAGCGTGTACGGCTCTGCATAAATTCATCAGATGCAAACTACTCCGCAGGATTTGGGAAAGTTCTCCGTTCCTGCTTTAATTGATTCAATTATACTATCGTTAAATACCGCTCCTGTTATTGGAGATATTGGAATAATAAGGTTGGTCATAATAAGTCCCGTTGCAGATCTCGAATTGGCGGGAATTTGGTTCAGGCAAACTTCATTAAATTTTCGTGGAACTGTTGAAGTTTGAATAGTCTCTTTAATCACGTATCTTTAATCACGATGCTGGTTGTTGGTATCAATTACTGAATAAAAATAGTTGTTGATGGACCCAGTATCTTATTCAGAGTGGGTATATCCCTGTTAAAGTGAAATTTTAGGATATCCATGCATCATATATGAAAGAATGACTTCTTTGTATCGATCCATGGAATTAACTGGAACTGTACACAACACAAAGAATAACTGAAAAAATATCTAGTCAACGCGTTGAAATGGCATATTAATGAAGAATCAGCCCATATTTCTGCTTTCATTAACAACATGTTTTTCCAAATATTTTCTTTCGAATTTTGTAACGTTTCATTTTCAGCGATTCTTATTGTGTATGCTCTCAAGGTTATGTGAACACGGAGTACCAACTTTGTATTCATTTTCAGTTGTAGATCATATAGTCGGAGTAAACGATATTGAGCACAATTGGAGTTGATGGCATTCTCGAAGATAAAAAGAACGAGTCGTAGAATTGAATCGGATGAGAACTATTCTGGACTGTCAAATTGCCGTTTCGTATTGGATAATTTGCACTACCCGGATCTCATGATTCGCTGTAGAGTAAGATAAAATCAAAATATTCAGTATTTTTACGGTGATCAATAGGGAAGATGGAATGATATCGCATCGTTCATCGATGCATAGTGCAGGAACTGATCGCGATTTGAGTGTTGAACATACATGTGGAATATTTTATTTATTTTTGTTTCCAATTCATCGCCCACTCCCCTGATTCACCAGCTCCCACTTCTTTTCAGGTGAGAAAAGGATTCTTATATATTTCTATCGGTATTGTGATTATTTCGAAATCAGCAATAATTATTGATTTGCGAAATGCATTTGCTTTCGTACTTTTTTTTCGAAAGGAACCTGTTTGAAGGTAGTTTGCCCTATATCGTTTACTTCGACTATGACAAATGGTATATTTATTTCATATTTCCACCCAGCAGTCTACAACAGTACTCCATCAAGAATATATTCAATTTATTTTGGAATCTGCGAATATTGAGATGGTATCAATGTTAATTTGAAATCAATATTTGTTCATTTCTTCTGTGATCGAATGACTGAAAATGTCACAGTTGAAAGTGTGAGAATATTCTTGTTTTATTTGATAGTAGCCGTGGCCGGAAGGACGGCAAAGGTTTAGTTGATGAAATCATGTGATGAAAGCTTTCGAAAGTCCTGAGTGAAGGGATATAATGTGCCATAGTTGGTAACACTAATTGTTTGAAAAGGAAATTTTGATGATCATCAAATACGATTTTTTTGTACAACACTGAAATGTTTGAATTTATACATATATTATTTTAAATTCAAAAGTAGATACTGTCAAATTATTATTTGAATTGGACTTCCACCTTTTGCACACATTGCACACGACAATTTCTTTCCTTTTGTATGCTGTAGTTCTGCCAGATCATAAATTATATATTGTATTTGAGGAATCAAAACCTGCTAGGGTGAGGATTCGTTTCTGTACGAATATCTAGTTTGATGTTACTGATGTTACTGACACCGTACCGGTATTTATGTATTTTCTTATCTTTTGAATCTTGCTAGAAAACGGCTTCATAATTTTTTCACAAAAGTATTGAAATTTAGTTTATAAAATTCAAATCTTGGATTTTCGAAAAAAAAATCTTTCGCAAATTTTGCGCCTCCTCACCCTTGCGCCCTTGGTGAGGACCTCTTTTGCCAACCCTTAGATACGTCGCTGAGTGAAAGGTATGTTTTCATGAATATCCACCTGAAATCCTTGGTACATAAATATTTTTTATCGTACTGAACACTTTTGTATTCCTGCAATCTCACTTTGCGGAGAAAAGTATATTCCGAAAAATGGTATTATGCGTAGCAAATCATCCTATAACTGGCATCTGATTACTGGTTGACTAGCACCAGCTCAGTTTTCCCACGAAACTACGGTTCGATTACTCTCCACATTGTCTCCCAGGAAACTGACATAAACAGTTGACGATACGTAAACATTTTATTACCCGCCAGCGTTTAGGAGATTAACATACTCTCATACATCAATATGTTTGCTGATCTCTCTTGTTTCAACCGCCAATTAGATGAAACCTAGCGTTCCAAAACAAGCTTACGGGTATGATGATAAATCTGGTAACGGATAATATTTCTCTTGGGGTATTCGTCAAGCTTAGACTATGAGCTAGGTAGACAACTAAGAAAAGTTCGCTATGATTACTGAAATGAAGAATATTATTCGAAAAATCCGATCATGACAGAAATATTCTACTGTCACTGTCAACACACATACCTTGCAGCATTATAATCAGTTTCAAACATGTATCTCCTTGAGAAAATAACACTGAACAAAACTACATGGAATAGAAATGAATATTGAGTTTATTCGAACTTCCAAACGCTCTCAAATTTCAAATACTTCGAATCGATGTGCAAACTTGTCTGTAAGGGGTAAGCTCTCTATGATGTGGCCTGTCTACAGAAATCTTGTGTATTAACGATTCTATTGGTGAACGAATGTTCCCGTCAGAGTTCAGCCAAGGAGATCGTCGGTATCAAAATTAACTCATGAGCTGTCGCTTGATTGAAATTGCAGCTTAGTACAGATTATCCAATCCATTTCGGCACAGAACTAATAACGTATATGCCTAGCAATCTCTCTGAAGTATACTAAATAAAAAAAAAATCATCTATTATATGTGTTCAACGTGTTGGAACTTATTCCTAGAAGTTATTTTTTCTTCCATCATGTTCTACACCACAAGTGTGCATCTGGAAAAGTATCTGAGTTTGTGCCAAGATGGATTGGATACGCTGTAAGCTCTCACTTTCATTCCTCAGATCGCAAACAATGGACTGAACAAAAGCATATCAGTCAACACGCTAGCGTTTTGATTTGAATTGGCTGAGAGCTACAAGTACCATCTACCTATCAGAGAAAATAGCAATGGTTGATTACGATCATTGATGGCCTCCTCGTTATCTAGACCTTTCACCTCTAGATTATTTTATGGGGATACTTGAAACAAAAAGTCTACGAAAATCGTCCCTTTAATAATGTTGATGAGCTTGAAACTTCAATACGAGTTCATTGCAGAAACATTCCCGCTAATGTGTTGCGATCTACATCAAACGAATTTTATGAGCAAACAATTAGATGCATCGAAAGAGAAGGTGGACATACAGAGACGCTTCGATAATTTTTTTGTTAGCACCTGTTGAGTTTTTAAGTTACCTACTGTATTTTTCTGTACTATCGCTTATTGTTTTTTTTGTTCATGGCTATCCGCGATAGATTTTGACAGTTTATTCATATGAACATTATAGTTAGTAAAGTATTTGCCCCGTTAAAAAGAGTATTTGTGCTACTCTAGAGTTCTGTTAAATATCATTGCAACAAACAAGAATTTGACGGTCACAAAAAAAATTACAAATCCATGTAAAATTCACAAATATACTTCAATTTGATGAAAAATACTTCAAATACACATCAAATCAAAATAGTAAAAATATGTATCATACGGGGATAATTCAAAATTTTCCGAAAGAAAAAAAAATCGGATAGCAGGCTATGACTTCGTATCTGAACATAATTTTCAATTCTAAGCAACTTTTCTATTCTATTCTATTTGAACGAACTTTATATTTTTTGGCCTATCCTGTATGGTGTTTGCCATAAGCCATTTCAGGTACACTTGGTATAGTTTTGGAACATGCACCAACTTTTGTTAAGAAAAAAAATTTCTGAGAAATCGATAATAAAAAAGTTTCCCATTTTTTGCAGACTAAGTGGACCACACTGTATACACAGTGTTCTATGGCAGTTACTTCCTCTGAAACACTCTTGCGTCGTGTCCAAGGCTGAGTGCGATTTTGGTTTTTGCTATTTCTCCAAATTCCTCGAGTCTTTGAGCCACCTGTATACAAAGATTTTCCCCCTTTCGCTGGCGTTCCGTTAGTCGCATAAAAATTCAAGATTTGAACTGGATTTTCATTTCATCTTCCTTGGATCTCACAATTACAAATTTCAGAGATGAAAAAATATTAAAGACACTTCAGGCGTTTCAATGAAATCTTTTTCGTTTTGGTCCAAGAATTGAAGGATTTCCATAATTGGAGGAATTGAAAATAAAAGTTTTGTCTTTTGTCGACTGCTGAGGGGTCCTATGAGACAATTAATTATATGGCCTAAAAAACGGAGAACACCTGAAAAGTTAATAGGATTGTTGAAACGAGATACGACTCGAAATTAATCCAGAGAATTAATCAATTACTTTTTGATTGGAACGGGATTCGTTTCTCTAGAGGATTTATCAGAGGAGTACGGCAATAGTCAGATTTATTGACGTCGAATCGAAAGAGGTGAGGGAGTTTGTAAGAATACGCGATGAAAAAAATATCAGTGATACTGATGTTGCTGAAATGATCTATAGAAGATTTCAGAGGTGAGTTCAATGCTCATACATATTTCATAGACACTGGCCAGGAGTAGACTTTCCAAAGTCATCGTTGGCAGTCCGATGTATGCATCGGATCAATCCATCTGGATAATTCGAAAAATACCACTAGTCACTAGAACAAGTGGATCTATGGCACGAAACACGACTATGGTTGAGCAAGACATTCATGTATTTTTAATGTACGTCAAGTCAAGTCAAAATATACCTTATTGTCTGGAGAAAATAAATCTCACTGACAAAGCATGTATATACAAACTGAAATAGAAATTGATAAGTAAAAATGAATCATATATAACATTTATGTGTAAAAATGTGAATTGATAGTTATTTATGATATAAGTGCTAAAAGTGATAATTTCATTTTGTGAGAAGGGAAGTTTGGGACACGACGCCGAAGGCGGAGTGTTCCACCGCTTCAAAGAAAATAAAATCACTTTTAGCGAGTATATCATACACTATTTTTTCTGCAAACACCATTGAAAGTCCAAATTAACGCATACCTATTTCACATTAATCAATAGATAAAATAATAGTCTCGAGATCATCAGTTTTGGATCCAATTTCATCCAATCTATTCATGAAACAAGTTGCCAAGGAAATCAAAAACAGATTTGTTGATTTGTCTTTGTTGACAACCAACGTCAATGAATCACGAATTTTTCTTTCTCTTTTCTTCGTTTCTCGATGGGAAGTGATCCAGAAAATGAATTTCTACCGTCGGAAATTGAAGAAGCTGCCAATAAAGCTGGTTTTGAATTATTGCCTAGTGAGTCAAAGGGAGTACGAGTTTTCATACAATCGTTTCTTGAAATGGTGTGATCAGAAAAATGGCAGTGGCAAGGAGGCCAGTGAAAAAATGCTTCTCGCATACTTTGAAGAAAAGCCCAAAATATGGAAATCGTCAACGCTTTGGTCGACTTACTCTTTGTTGAAGTCGATGATGAACATAAATGATCATGACATAAGCAGATATTACAAGCTTGTGGCTTGTTTGAAGCGAAAGGGTGGAGGATATCGACCGAAAAAGTCAAATAAATCACTTTTAACACTAGTGCTAAAAATGATTTACTTCAACACCAGTGTCATAAAATGGCATTTTAGACACTGACAGCATGCGTCAAAAATTATACTTTTACTGACGTTTGTAAAAAAATATCATTTTATACAAGTTGCCTTTATATTTATTCCAAGTATAGGTAATCAAAAAATCTGTGAGTAAAATAATATGCTTTTTCAATGTCAGGTTTCATAGAATCCTTTTATTGCTGATATTTATTCATGGTCATTTCCGATAGCTATTTTCATTTCGGTTATTGTTATGATAGAGATGAATGGGTGCATTTATTCAGAGAACAAGATACATATTTTTCTTGGTTTGAGGTAGAGGATCGATGTACGGATATCAAAATGATTGACTCGAATTGAATTGAACAGGTCGATATTGATGAAATTCCTTATGAACAGAGATATCACAGTTTCCTGTAAGATTTCCACTGACAATGGGTTTACAAAACCGCGACTTGTGTTTCGCACATGACAGAATTATATGATTTTAATCCAACAGGATCGATAGAATGAATAATTCATTATAATTGGCTGAGGCAGTTACACAATAATGCTGGAGCCAGCCGGTGGGATACTGAAGAGGGAAAGGACAGCGAATAGGTAAGCCTAAAATGAAGGTCCCTGTACAAGTGATATATTGAACGGTTATCAATGAATGTTGGGAATCGTATCATATATTCGTCGAGCAAAACTTGTTTTTACAGGGTCCTATGTGGAAAGTAGGTAGCACTTTCTGAATTAGTGCGGAAAAGTACTTTTTCTACTCCCACTATTTTGAACCGTTCACTACGTATTTGAGGGTTGTTCAGTAATGGCTTATTTAGAATACAAGTGTTAATGGCTGCCGCTTCCGGAAGTGTGGAGTGTTTCCAGAAAATGATGGGATATGTAATATTTATCCTGATGAATTTGATCTGATGACTACATTCAATTGTTTAAGAGCGCATTTCAGTGATTTTTTTGCCTCAAATTCTCTGTGAATTTGGATTGAAAATAATGTTAATCTTTTCATATCCATGAATTGACAAGAAAATGTTTCACATACTAGCTGTCTCGTCGGTCATTTGAAATCGATGATGACGAAGAAATTTGTGTAACTTCACCAAAAATTACCGCACAAGCATAGTGGGAGTACAAAAAGTACAGTACGCAGCTGGAGAATAAGGCCAATCACGTGCTCTCACGAATTATCGCACTCCGCTAACGCCTCATGCTCATACATATATACATTTATATAATATCACAGTTTCCAATACGATTTCCTGAGGCTTTCAATAGGGAGCTACTGCACAGCGAAACACATGTGGCGGTTTTGTAAACCCATTACCAGTGAAAATAGTACAGGAAGCTGAGATATTTTTTGTTGATATGGATTTTCATCAAGTATCGATCAGTTCAATTCAATCAGTTTTGAAGTGATCGATGATATAGTTGGATTATATCAAGAATACATTGGTCTTTCATGAGTCGTGAAGGTGAGGGAACTCAAATACTGTGAAGAAGTAGTAATCAAAAATCACCCTCTCGAATATTGAATCAAATATCGAAATATGTAATTTGAACAGCAGCTGGTTCAATTGAAACGGTGTTATGTTGTTCATGCCATTCCTTGATTTCTGACAGTAATCATTCCCGTTTCACATCACGAAACGACAGCTGTATAATATTGGATTATACCACGAGTCAATAATGATAAGTATTCTTATTTAAATTTTTCGAACCGAGCCAGTTCAGCGGCGAGGGAGTAATATTCCAAGAGAATAATAGTCATTATTGCGAGTAGTATACTCTACTTTATTTACGACTGATTTATGTATCATAAATAAATGATTCTTCAGTTCCATTCATCTCAATACAAATACTTACTACCTACGCGTCGGACACTGACACTTTGGAGTTTGGTTATATCGTTCCCATGGTGATATTCAACTCGAGAAATTTTGTGAAAGGACTACACGAGGAGATAAAGACTATTACTATCCATCCCTCGCCATATTCCCTCAGGGAATAATATATGGCATTATACTGCAGAAACAATAACTATAATACTAACATTATGTACTTGTGAATAAAAATAATTATAATCAGTCTGGGAAAAAAGAAAAAAGAAGTAGGTTTTTTCCAAACGATCAGTATCCTATTTATGGAAATGTAGAAGAATATAAAAATCTAAATGAAAACAAGTATGTCATTTCTATTTTCTTGATGAGGCTGTATTCTTATTCGGGTGAATGAAGAGTTCTGATCATTATTTATATATCTTTGTTGAAATCACGTTTTAAAAATCAATTTCAGTCTCGATTACCTACACGGTAGGTTTCTGGGTTGACACCTGTCAGAAAATAACTACTCCCCTGGCTTATACCACGAAGGGAGCTGAATTATATCCGACCTGTGCCAGTGCATGGTTCTCCACAGGAGAGAACTCCGCGTGTGGTGATACAAGTAACGGAATTGATTTTAAATTATTGGGACGTGCCACTTGCAGTCCCGTTTTTGGGCTTATTGACCTCTCTTCAGTGCAATGGATTTACCAATAAATTCACATACTGAAGATAAAGTGAGTTGGAGCTTTCAGCTCCGAATTGATCCAACCTCTTCATTGCTCTTATCCATTTCTTTTGCATTAGGACATCCTTTGGAATCATAAAAACAAGTTTTCCGGTTCATTGGTAGTTTTGCTTTCACATTTTGGCACAGCATATGAGTTTCTTGTAAATGGATTAGACATTGGAAAAAAAAAACCTCCTCCTAGTGAACCCTAAGAGAAAGTGCAACGTACTGCCCGAGTGTTGACTCAAGACGTCATTTGCACGTTCACAATTCCATATATAGGAAACTAATTGAAGTATCGAAATAAACTTTGCACACAATTTTTTGATTTGCTATAGAGAATACAAAAATCTGAAAATTAAAATAAGTGTAGTATCTTCATTGAGTTCGTATAGAGTATAGACTAGAACTATCACAAAGTGTGTGGAATACTATCTGACAGTTATCAGCACAAGGTTCTTTACAGAAAAACTCTACCCGTCCTAATAACTGGAATTCAACGGTGTTTCTTCTATTTCTTTTGGAGTGAAATTGATAAATGAAAATTTGAAGATGACGACTGGGCTCCATCTGAAAAAAAGAATCAAACGGAAGGGAGGGTTTTATGATACATCATTCTGAAGCCCATGACAAATTCTTTACAACCTTAGATTATGAAGTCAATATCTTCATCTACTACAAAATGGCGGAACGTTCAATAATTACCTGCACACATCGACGTTTGACATTTGAATCTGAGGAAATAAGCTGAGTTCAGTTTAGAAGATGCTCGAAATGGTTGCCTCGAACGTGTTGAGATAAGACCAGCCTATCTGATGTTATACGTCGAACATTTTCGAACACAGCAACGTCGATATTTCTACAAATATTTATTATTCTATGCCGTACATTCAATATTGAAGCAGGTTCAGTTTCGTACACCTTCTGTTCAAATAGCCCCATAAAAAAGTCTAAAGTTGTCAAATCTGACAAGTGGGCTGGCCATTCCGTAGTACCTCGATGGCCAATCCAATGACCATGGAAAGTATTATCCGAATAGTTTCTTTCTTGCCTGGAGTAATGTGGTGGTGCTCCATCTTGTTGGAATAATAATATCCATATCGAATTCATTAGTATTCACTTCGACGATTTCGGTGATTAGAGGATAAATAGTAGTTGCCAGCATATTCCAATACAAATCCTCTGTTGAATTTTGTTCAATTGACCATTTTGGAAATAGTTTACGTGGTACCTACCTATCTTCTTGTACAATCGAAAACTATATGAGAATACAGTTATTATAAACAAAAAATATCCTATCAAACCTCATCGGACTGTTGGGATTGCCACATGACAAAGAAAAACGAATATTTTTAGTTATATGGATATCAATGTATTTCTTTTCAGGTAATCATTGAATGTTTCATCATTTTGTTGAAGATATTTACTTCATATTATAGGGTTTTAAAGCATCCGTCAGAAGCTTCAAAATGATGTACAAGACCCCTATTCCTTTTGACTGATACAATCAAATTCCTTTTGTGGTATTCACTGGAAAAATAGTCGATTTCTGACCTGTATAGGTGAAATTTCTGAATGAGATGGTAGTCATCGCCAGTCTTCAAATTACCTTACCGATTCTGAATCGTGATCTTTAAAATTGATTATATAAATAGGCAAGGGCGTCGCCAGCTTATGACTAAGGGGGGGGCAATAGGGTAATATTATGGAGGATAAAAAATATGAACGCCTGGTACAGTCAAAAGCATGAAGCGTTACACTTTGGAAGTGTTTGCCTCGATGACGATTGTAATAAAAACAGTTCTGATATCAATGTATAAAACTTCACAAGCCCTCGATTACTAACTCAACTCAATTACCTATAAACATTATCTCAGAAAGCTTTTTTAGCCTTATTTATATTGAGGATCCGTTTTAATTTGTATTTAATTGAACCACAAATATAATTCATGATTAGTTTTCATAAATGATTACTGAAAACGTAACCACCATTCAGTTAACGTTAAATTCATAGAGATTGAATCAATAATTTTGTTTTTGATAAAATACCTAAACGATCGTCATACACGTCTCTAGCTAGTATATCCGTTATCAAAGCTATCAGCTAAGAGAAATAAAATGAAAATACTAGCTCTAAGGACCGGTTTTTCAATGCGAGATATCTATCAGATAAAAATGACCAAAAATGTTCATCCTTATTTATTCTTGTATTGAAAAACCGGCCCTAAGTTCGAAAATAAAGCAGTACATAACTCACTAAAAACTTTCTGATGTCCATTTTGATAAGGTGATGAATGGAGACACACTCAGAAACTTCACAATTCAACACAGAGATGATGAGATCTTATTATTTAATGAATATAAATCAATATTGATTAGGCAAACCACGTCTTCGTATACCCAAACGAAAATCATACTAGAATCTATAATGTGCGATGTGCGGTAAAATTCTACCCGGTCTAGTAACTGCTACCAACTTCCAGAGAGTTCATTGAACACGCGCCATCTAGCGTCGAGTAGCAATACTAGGTTTTACAAGGATTGTAGTCGATTTATTCAACTGTAGGCTGTAGGTGTTTCTTATGAACACTACTCACACATTTGATATCTAGGGGGGGGGGGCAACTGCCCCCCCTGCCCCTCTCTGGCGACGCCCTTGTAAATAGGGTCTTTTTGCAAATTTCAATGATTTTTATTCGAGAAGAAAGGACCGCTTGACTACTACTGTTCTATCTACCCCTACTTGATCATAGTTGTTCATTTAACTCTTTCACAAAAAGTCATTGAAAATAATATCAAAAGCCCGGTTCATTATCTCTTCCGATTCGTGCTCGAAAACATTATTCTCTGAATGCAAGTATCCTGATTCAGCGCTGAAATGTTTGTTAGGCGAACCCATTCATTAGAATAAGCTCTATTTACCAACAAATTTTGTCAAAGTTGGATATAGTTCATGCCTAATGAATTCAAAGCAAATAATCCTACGGAATGCTCATTGGAGTGTAGTTACTTGTTTTATCTGACAGTTTATTTGAATGCAGAGCCACAATTCCAGGAAAATTAATACAATTGAACAAATATAAATAGAGATACCCGAAAGCAACTTTGTGTTTCACTTGCTGAACGCTAGCTCAGCATATTTCCCGACACACAGATAGGTGAAACCGATTACACTTCTACTTATAAATTTTGGAGTGAGATGCCAACAGAATATGCATATGAGCTACAGAGGCAAGATGGGGTCATTTGTTATTCCAATGCCTTGATAATGCTTAATTTTTTTTCTCACCCTAATGGGGATTAAAGTGACCCGAAACATTTACATTTTCGTTATCTGGTTCAAGTTTTTGTTACTTATTATATAATTGGGGGAAGATTTCGTTATTGAGATAAATGAGAATGGCTCTTTCAGATTATATCCACTGAATGGATGTACCTTCTCTTAGCTTTTGTGATACCGTGCGGTACAGATGTACATTTTTTGCTGTATTTTCTTATTTCCCGAATTTTGCACCTTCAGAATTTCATTCACTGTCAATCGAGTGTCAAGAAACAAGGCAGTCATCAGAAGCTATTATTTTTGCAGTATGAAAATTCTGTACTGGCATGGGGTACCGTTGTACCTTACAAAATGTTGAATCAAGAATTGATGACCAATGGCCATTTTTGATCAATAATTAGATGTTGCTCCTATATATGCATTTATACTATGAGAAAGATTCCAGGAAAAAATCAGGAGCGCCTGTAGCAGAAGAAAATATATGGTGGATGTGAAGCACTCTTCAAACCGACTATGTGAAGTGAACTCAGATCAGTTATTTTTTATATAATTCAGGCTCTTGTATCTTCTCCGAATTTCTGATATTTGCATACATCTCATTTTTATCAAACACAGTCCATTTTGGAATACATACTTTCCAATGTATTGACACCACCAATGAATATCACTAGCAGAATTATTTCATATACCTTGAACTGTGCAGAATAGTTGTTAACTGATTGATTTCCACTCATCTATCAAATCACTTGATCGTTGCGTTACCAAATTCATTGATGAAAAACAATCCCTTTGTCTTCTTCAATTTGATCAGAGTAGGTTTGCTTGAAATCGATAGTAAGTTTCATTATTCGTCGATATAAGAGTGCACGAGTGGAATTTCAATACATATTATTTTCTATTTTCCTTCAAATTGTGTGTGAATATCCTATAAATATTTTCTGTGCTTGGTAAACTAATCGATCAAGGAGTAATTACATCGCAAGATTTTTGAGCTCCTTCCTGTGAGTAGACTCACAAGAAGGAGTTCAACTAAGACCACGCCACTGAAGATGGCTGCCGCAGATGCAGCCGAAATCTTCGGAACCCAAAATTCCAGGACACGACCCACAAGTCCGAAAAACTTGCGATGTATGAACACCGTAGGCCTACATCCTTTCAAGGAATGATGCTGCGCGAGTTGTGCCCTATTAGCCAGAACCTTTCTTCATTTTTTTCAACAAATCAAACGTTTCTGATATACAGTTACAGGGGGTGTCTGCTTATTCCCACCTTTTCTATAGAAGATTTGTTGTTCACATCAATTGGAGAACGAAAAAGTGAATTAATATATCTCTACACAAAGAAATTATGTTTGTGAACACTATTATAGAGGGCTCGACTTAGTCACTCACACAAATACACAGTATCCTTTGATAGGTGTGTGTTTATTCACAGCATTACTGTTTAATTCCCTCACAAGAAGGAAAATAGAGTCCATCTTGAACAACTACCCCCCTACACTATACTTATTGTTTTTTCTTTTATTATCTTTTTCTTCATTCAGTTCTTATCTTGAAGCAATTTCATTTTCGACTGCTCTTTAATACATTCGTTTATACATATTTTTGGTTTTTTCACTTCCAATACTTATTATCGTGATGTTTGCTTATAGTTACTTCAATTATAAACATGTAATGTTTCTTGGGATAATGAATAACGAACTAATTAAATTAATTAGATAGTTTTTAAAAATGAAACAAACATAGAGAGTAGTTTGTTCCAAAATCTCACTCACCACTTGATTCAAATTCAATTTGTAGGGAATGTTTTCACATTGAAACAAAAATATAGAGCAGTTTGTTCCAAAATCTCACCGACTAGGATTATATCTCATTCAAGCCCAACAAGATCTTGTTTCGCTCAGAAAAAATAATCTTTTGATCTCTTCAGTAGACAAATGGAATAATTATGGAACACTTCCAGAAAATACACCAAACATATAAAAAAAACACAATTTCTGGCTAACTGCCATATCAACTAATTGACTTTTGTGGTTTTTTGGGTTCTTTAGCAACCAAAATCTGAAAAAATGAGAATTAATATTATAAGCAATGCAAGGGTAAAGAAGCAGATTTTTAATCTACCCCGATCAGTTGCTAGTTTAATTGAAATACATTTTCTTCTGAATGGAATACCTTCAATCAGTCCTCAAATTTGCATCAATAAAATACAACTGATATACAGGGTGTAACTGAATAATTGAAACACATTCAAGGAGGTGATTTCTCATCGAAAAAATGATAAAATGTTTCATATAAAAAACTCAATTGGAGCATCCCTTGTTAAGATACAGCCCCTGAAAGGGGGTACATAAAATTTGTTCAACAATTTTTTTCTGTAATAATTCAATTTCGAAAATTCACAAACTGACAGACACTATCGGAAATACATTTTCAAATGGTAAACAAATAATAAAAAAAAAGTTATATTGGAAATAAATTTTATGGGTTGCGTTTTTCACCCCTTACAATCATGGGGTTAACCAAATGAATTACTGGCTAAGTGTCTTTTTGGTAGTGAAAAACGTCAATTAAATATTCTTACTTTTTCAGTGCTTGTGACAAAAATTGTTATAGAAATTTTATGTACCCCCTCTCAGGGGCTGTATCTTAAAAAAGGATGCTCCAATGGAGTTTCTTTCTATGGAAGATCATATTTTTTTTTCGATGAGGAATCACCTCCTCAAATGTGTTACACTTATTCAGTTACACCATGTATTTCTAAATATCTATCTTTGACATTTCGGAAACCAAATCCGTTTTCGTTTTCAAAAATATTTCACAAATAATCTCTTTCAGATTCGTTTTCTTCTAGTGTCAAATATCTTAGATTCGATGTCTTTCAAGAGTGGCAGCCAGACGCGATCCATATCAACCGAACTGTTTGAGATGCAAGAATCCACAGACATCATGATAAAAGCAGACTTCTACAACTCTCGTCTTCCGCTATTACTCTCTCTTGCTATGTTTTTAGTGTCATTTCATTCTACTGTTCAGAATTGAATACCAGTAAAATACCCTTTCCAGTTAATCTGAATGTCTTATTTTTAGGTGGAATAAGAACATACAAAATTCTGTACAAACATTTGATAAGATGCAAAATGAAATTGTAGTATGTAAATAAAATTACTAACAACAAATTTTTGTGACCGGATACATCGGCTAGGATGATATACTGTATTTACTATGGACAAAAATTGAAGAAAAAAAAAATAATAATAAAAAAAAAATAAAAAAAAATTCAAAAGTCAATATACCATGGGAAATGAAAAAGAAAGAAAAAAAAATCATATTCTCAACATTGAAGAAAAAAAACAGAACAATAACATGAAAATATATGAATATCTGAGTTAGAGTTTCATTTAGATTGGGGTTTTCTGTATTATAAAATTGTCTGGCTAATTGGTTTACTCCAAAGCCAAAAAAACCAATCACACACACACATCATTCTACTGTATGATCTTCATCGGCAGTAAGAATGTGTTCTGATCATTTAGGACCACCAATATGTCTGTTCTCGATGTACCTACATCTTGTGTTCACTGCATTTACTGATAGTGATAAAAAAACCAAAAGAATTGAGCAAGTTGCGTAACTCCCTCAAATCACTATTGTCATAGGTAAACTCCAAATTGAAGTCACCGAGTATAATAATTTTTTAACCTTGCAGAGAGAAGCCATTCAATAAATTCTCAAATCTAATGAAAATTGTTTCTTTGATACCTGCAAAATTGATGCATATCAAGGATTTTGAATTTCACCGATGATCTCAAAAACATTGCTACACCTCCATGCTTGTTTATTCTTCGACAAAAGGATGAAATCAGATCATAACCTTGAATATTGAGATTTGATAAATCAGTTTTTTTGCCAGTGTTCTGATAAACATAGAACGTCGTATCTATTCTCCAACAAAAACATTTCCACTTGTTGAATCTTTTTGAATAAGGACTGGATATCAATGTGGAAAATGCTTACCAGATTCTCGCTCGCAGAAAAAGAATCAGATAATTGAACTTTACAACTCTTATCTACAACTCCTGCTCTGGATAGGTCATTTTCCAAAAATTTTGATTGAATTTAGATCGACGCACTGCAGCACCTTTGGGCCAAATGAATGGATCGTAAACTTCTTTTGAGTAGAATGGAATACACTCAACTGATAGCAAGAGAGAGCGCAATAGCAGGAGACGAAAGTTGAAGGGGTCTGCTTTCATTATGCTGTCTGCGGATGCTTGCTTGAGAAATACGGGAAGTTGCTGACTAATTGAACGTGTTCCATTCAGAAGAAACTATTTTTGAATTATCGCAGCAACTTATTGGGGTATATTAAAAATCTATCCTTCTACACTTGTATAGATTCCAATATAAATTCTTATTTTTACAGATCAACCTAGGTTGACAACCCAAAAAAACTACGAAGAAATAATACATCCAGCACAAATAATGACATTCAAACAGTAACTGAGTGACATTTTGGTGACATTCACTCATTCCTCAAACTCCACTCTCTCCAAAAGCATGCTCATTTTTCCGAACTATGACTGAATATCGAACTTTTCACTACCATGTATAACACCAGGCCATCCTACAGCCAACCTTTCTCATTACTGCCGACATCGAAATCCTTCTGGAATATTTTCCCTACCAGCCAGACGAAAATGAATAAAAGCAGCGGATAGCAAGAATAAGAACGTTCGCTTACTTCTGTCGATAAATCTGAAAGTGCCGGAAAAGCCGGTGGAATTGGCCGTTTGTGAACCGGAGTGGAATTCCAGTACCAGCCCGGGACCCGAAGAGTACAACACGGTGGGGATATCGGCGAGCCTGCCGCACAGGAGTGTCTCCCAAGGGGTGTATTCATTTACTCCGGCGCTCTCCAAGTGCATGAACACCTTCACGTAATCGCCGTGGATGCATCTGAAACAAAAATGAAGGGGTGATTGGGAGGAATAGGGTAATAGACGGTAACACGAGATGAGAATTCAGTTTTCACCGTACGAAATGAAAAGACACCTTGTGGCATTGATATCTCAGCTTTTCTATAACAGAGTTTTTATGGTTCGAATCGCAATTCCAGAGAAGGAATACGTTGTTCAGTTGTACATCAATCTTCATGACATTATACGTTAGTGGGTACAGCTTTTCCAATCCATCTTGGCACAAACTCAGATACTTGCCCAGTTGCACACTGGTAGTGCAAATCACGACGTAAGAAAAATCACCTACCAGGAATACATTCCAAAACAGTGAACACATAATAGGTGTTTTTTATCTTACTCTACTTCACAGATATTGCTGAGCATATGCGTCATTAGTTCTTTGCCAAGATGTATTGGATAAGCTGTGTCAGTCGATGTCCATGTTTCGTGAAAGAAGTCAACGCGGTGAGTCTATGTTGGTAGAACAAACTTTTACAGGTAATATGGAAATGGACAAAACTTATGTGAGTCGCTCTAGATGCCCTAGAATATACGACAATGAACTGTACAAATTTCAAAATTGAAGAATAAAAATTATTTCTGAAAAACCAATGTGGTCAATCTAATGGGATATCATCCAGAATGGTATATACATTTTACATTCCGTTGAAATGATTTGGTGAACTTATTGAATTTAAATGAATTCGGTCATATTAAATTATTATTTATATGTAAAGAATGGCAAGTAGTTTGAAATCTATGACGTGGAGCTGAGAAGTATTATAACTGAAAGTGATATCGTTGGAATCAGCTTGACTTCCCCGATAATCAAAATCATACTGTCGCTTGCTCAGTCTGTGAAGTGAATCGCTGTGAGATCACAAAGGAACCAATTTGGCCTTTCAGATTCTTTCCAATTATCTCCATATCTATTACTACTGGTTAGCCTATTTTATTCAACACATGACTGTCATTATTAATGTCATTATAGACAAGTGAACTATCAAATAACACACTAGTGAACAACATCTTGAATAGTCAATTTGATTTTGTCCCTTTGGGCAATACAAAAATTCTTTTAATTGAATTACCTCTGGGTCGTGTTGAACTTTCCAAGATCTCATGATTTTTTGCAATCTTATAACGCCTTGAAACCTTGGTGATGAGACTTATCCTAGACGTTTTGACTAATGAGCTGACCCTTAGAGAAAGGAGACTGCAGAGTGAGCAAGATAGAATACTTCAAGTATATAACCTATCTAGCGAATTCTTTCCTCAATGTAGCAGCTGAAGAAATAAGAAGGGTAGAGTAATTCAAGTACAGAATTATCATTCTGTCCTTCACAATATCACTTCAATGTGCATATCCTTTCTCTCTCTCTATTGTATTTCGCATCGTGTTCAGTTCAGATGGCGCTTGCAACGAGAAGAGTTACAAATTTCCTAGGAAATGTATGAACAGCCGACCAGTCGGCTGGCTATTCTTTTACTTTTGGACGCTGACAGATCGACAGCCCATATTATTTGTTTAGATACTTGCCAAATTCCCTATAATCGTGTTCCTCCCATTTGATTTCGTTTTTCATAAATATGACATTAGATTTTGCCTAATTTGTTGACTGCTCGAATGAAAGAGTATAGTTTGTCGATCGATCGGTTGACTATATAAAATGAATTCCAAAACGGAGTCTCTCCAAGAGAAACGTAAATATTTGTGGAAAGAATAGTTCGCAGCGAGTGCAAGAATGTGTGAAGGTCATGAGTAACCTTCGCTTCTCTGGTTTTATGATGCAAAAAAGGTAAAATAGGCCTGCCTTCACAAATTCAAAAAGCGAAACTTCTGAACTAGGGAAAAAGGGCCGCGTTTTACTCCCTCATCTGTTTTCACACATCGGAATACAAATTTTTGTGAGAATATTTTTTTCAACATGGAAATATATGACAGGAAAACTTCACCTCGAATCAAAATGGAACCAATTTAAGAAATGTTTCCATTATGCGTGAATGACAACAACAAATTTCAACTTGTTTCCATTATGCTTCAAGATCATTGCGTGAATAATAATATATATTATAGATCACATGTAATATCCTTCGGTAGGTACTGCATATCGCAAGTCTTATCTGTGGCTCATTCATATTTCTGGTGAGTACAAAAAGCGGAAATATCGCACGTGTTACTATCTCACAGGTTTCAAATCAACAGCTATAAGCAGCACTGAATAAAAACGAAATAAATCTATAAATAACGAAGCAACTCAAAACTACGATGAACAATAAGATAAATAAGAGAAAAAAAAATCAGCATCAGATCATTTGACGTTGTTCGTGACGGCTGACAATTGGCGCCAACTAGCAATGAAATTGAGAAACACTCCACGATACGTAAAAAGGACATAAAAGTGTCGCCATATTATTCTAAATAATATCGCATCAATTGCAAGACCAGGCTTTTCAGACATCTCAGCTACGAATGGAAAGTTACGAATTTTTTGAATATGTTCGCCTAGTCATTTTGTTTATGTAATATTTTGCGACAAAGCTTATTGTGTAGGAATGGTAAGTGAACATTCCTTAGATCAACGTTTTTCGTGCATCTAACTTACTTTGGGTGATGGAAATTTGTAATTGACGTAGAATAAAATTGAGAATATCATTTTTACAAAAATTGCAAGGTGTAGGTCTCAGGAATTCGAATGTAATTTATCATTATTTTTTGTGGCGATTGCGGTCAATAATGAAAAATCAAGGCAAATTATGGCAATGAACAAATAGTACCAAGAAGTGAAAATTTGACATAAAAATTTTTCGACTAATGAAATACGTATTTTGTTTGGCGCTTCCATGGCAACTCAGGTATTTTATCAGAAATTTTTTCCCGAATTATAGTTAAAATTATGGGATTACTGTGATACTTATTTTACTCAATGTTTGCAAATAATTCGTTATGTTTCGTATCGGGTGAACCTGAAATAAATAGAAATTTGGGGTTATATTCAGTGCAGATGGAATCGGCCGTCATTGTGATTAGATTTGGTTGATTACAAGAGCGCCTCTTTTTGTGGTCCATGTTTATTGAAATGATTCACAAGAATATCAGGGGGTGGCAAGACTGTCAGCCAAGGTTTCATCAACGTAGGCAACAAATATACCGTATTGATAATCTAGTTTATATTTCTATGCAACTGAAGCCGGTACAATGAATAACTTTGGTAGGTTTTTGACCGAATAGATTCATTTCGTTGAAGATCACACAATCAACTAAATTAAATGTAACAGAACAAGCCAATTTCCTTACAGAATACCACGCCTACTTGAATTATCCTTAGAAATTTTTCTTAGTCACTTATGTTTTAGGAAAATTATCCCTTGCCCTCGACTCGGTATAATTCTCAAAATATTCATGTGCTTGAATTATTTCCGGAAATATTTTCAATTGAAAATTTACCCGCAAATGAAATTTTCCATAAAAAATTTCAAATAATTCGTGAACTAGTCAAGATAGATCTATCTTGCATGAAATGAAATCAATCCAGAATCAGAAGTAATAATACCTCCAGATTTTCACAATGTTCATTATCATACTCATGAGAATATTCATCAACGCAGTTCCTGGAGAGTCATTCTGTATATAAGGTCTTCAAAATTATATAACTCACTTATCCTGTTAACAGAGTGAAAAATATTTGCTTGAATATCGTTGCTTGACTCTCACTCTGTACCAAAGAGGCACGTCATACATGAAAACGAAAGTTGCCGCAATTTCCCAGCCATAAATGATTTACAGCGTTTCCTTTGTCAGCGAAGATCGGTCAATATTGTCATGTTTCGGATGAAGCGTCATGAATAGCAAATGAACGCCAAACTTTCGGAGAGCATGTCTTGACTCTGTAAACTCTCAATTCTATTCGATCCTCCGTGAATTTTGATGATGGCTTTTATCGAAGTTTTTATACCAGCCTTTTATTCGTTGCAGATATTGGAAACACCATAGATGAGTATAATGTATGAAGATGAACGTTGTTTCAAAGAAAACGTGTGGATATAACTGTCATCAACTGTCATATTCTTTCCTAATTCGTACCCGACTCCATATTATAAGGAGACTGCTTTTCGCACAATAGATGTTTTGTAATATTGTTAGCGAAGTAGATTTTATTATCGATTGATCATTTTCAGTTTCTACGGTTTCCTCCATTCCATTGAATTGTGTTCTATAGTTGGGGTTAACAACCGCTACAGAAATGTGGCGTTTCGTTCAAACAAGTGCCAAAGGTGATGGCAAGCCCGTCACCAAGCTCACGAACTCATTTTCGATGAAACCCCTACTGCAGCTCTTGCAAGACTTATAAATGCTCTGTGCAGAGGCGTATCAATACTTGTCCCCCAATTCTGTTGGCGTTTTGCATTGTCTGAAAACTTTGTGTTGTTTCCGAAAAAAATGTCATCCCCTAACAAAAAAAAACAGCCATCAAGAATCAGGCACGTTAAATCATTTTTAAAGTGTTCAATTATTTTCAAAGTGTTAAATGTGAGTCGGACACGTTATCAAATGTAAAAATAAAACATCTCTCGCTACAGGTAACTTTAAATGAATTTAAAAATCTATTCAGAAACGAATCTTCATTTTGTATTAGGTATTTCAATAAGAATCATTGAAAGAGTAGTTGAAGAGCAATTAATATCTGCGGATAACGGAAAAGTAAAATTTTCCACCCCAAGAAAGAAGCGGCCTAGAAGAGCACCCTATTCCTGAGTATGAGTATTCCATTTTAAGACGGATTTTCACGACTTCCATGAGACGAGATAGTGTCATATCACGGTGAAAAAGTTCCTACACAAAATTAATGTCGTTTTGGGAATTGTGGCTTCCGAATCACCTGTTTGTAGAATAAAAAAAAAGTTTCAAATGGAGAAGGACTGAAAATAATAAACAAATTCTAAAAGAGAAAATGGACATTGGAGCATTGAGGATCAAGTAATTACAAAAAATCAAATAATTTCGTAGCCAACAGCGACCAATTGTGTTTCTTGATGGAACATACTTTCATAGTGGACATACATCTTCCAAGAAGTGGACGGATGAATCGTCCAAAGAATTATTCAAAATTATCGGGAAGGGACTAAAACTCATCATTGTCTATGCAGGAGGTAGCATGAGCTTTATACCTGATTGTGAATCAGGCACGAAATCAGGGAATCATCATTCAGAAATGAATTATAAAAATTATTGTAAATGGTTACAAGAAAAGTTGATACCAAATTCAACTGTGAATTCGGTAGTCGTGACCGATAATGCTCCATACCATACTGTTTAAATCAATTCAGCCCCCAACACAAATTCTAGGAAGGCTGACATAGTGAAGTGGCTGCATGAAAAAAAACATTATGTTCACCCCTAACATGCTCAAACACGAATTATACGAGTTGATCAAGGGAAATAAAAAGCATCGTATTAGATACAAATTTAATGAGGTTCTGCTTGAACACGAATATTTCCTTTTGCGACTTCCACACTACCATCCGGATTTGAATCCTATTGAAACCGCTTGGTCTACTGTCAACAACAACGTGTCCCAAAATAATGTAACTTTCAATTTGAAAGATGTGAGGATAGTGGCGGAGTTTGATCGAATCACTTCCGGGGATATTGGGAAAATGAAACATTCACAGACGTTCAAACAGAGGTAAGTCCAGTGATTATAAATTCGAATGACGATAGTAGTACAAGCACAAGTAGCAGTGAAGATGAAGAATATTTCATTGTATCACATTTTATATTGAATTTCAATGACCTACTACCTATAATACTAAATGAAATACAAAAAAAAATACAAAGGAGTCATTTTCCATTCGCTACCCTTATTGTAATCATAGGTACGACACTCGTCCGTAAGAGGCTTATCATAATCCAATAATAATTTTGTTGGGAGAGTCTATTCGCTGTGTGCGTTACATGACGCGACATCTGGTGGTAGAAATGTGGCAAAGTTCTGTGCTACGTGACACCGTGAGTGTATGGGGAACGAATAAAAATTCAAGAATAGTTGTTAATTTCAGTGTAAAATAATCAGTTCTGAAAACAAGACGTTTTCATATGAGAATATTTATCGAGTCTGCAGAAGATAAAGTAAGTTCGACATTCAATTTTGTGTGTATTTAGCATAATACTAAAATTTTGTAGGTTATGAAAACAATAATAGCATTATGAAATTGACAGATTCGATATTCGAATCATGTAGTTTGACTGAAATTACTTGGGCATGAATGAAGTGTAAGAATGATTTATTTTTTCAATTTGAAAATTGTTAGATGTACTGAAATTAAGTCATTATATAAATTTTTCAGTTTCATAAGTGCAATATGGACATGATTATTAGAACAGGCTTCGAAAAAATAACGCACTCGATCCTATTCCAACCAGCTACAGAACCGAAAGGCAAAGCTTCAGTTGAAGCTGGCCATGTGGTACATGTCGAAGAGTTCAGAAAGAACAGGCGAAGCCATATGATTCAGGCAAAAGTGATTAGGCAGACTTCAGTTTCTTTGGAGCCTTATACAGTAAGACTGAATATACGTATCACTGTTTCAAAAAATCTTTTAAATCTTATTAACGGCAGATTTCAGTGATTGTGATTTCCCAACACATTGTTCTCTTACTTTGAGTAATTGAAAAAAGTAATGAATGCTCAATGCGATTACGGTTTCAGATTGATGTTAATCGAGCGATTGAAGATACCACGTGTACGTGTGTTTACAGTAACAGCAAAAAATGTAAACACATTGCTGCACTCTTTTTCTTCATTAATAATGAAGAAAGCTTAACCAAGACTGATCAAGAGCAGCGTTGGGGTAAGCCGAGCGTTCGCCAATTATCCAAAGATAAATACAGTAAAGGAAAATTTTTCTTCGAGATGCGGAAGAAAGAGAGGAGACGGAACGCATCAGAAAGCTGTGATTACGGTAGAGTTTTAGAATTTGAGAAGTCGTCTGCTTGGGTTTGGGATTCCAATTTGACTCGAAACCACTGAAAGTAATTTATTATTTATACAAATATAATCTATTATACTATTTTTTCTGCATCATGTAATATCAGAAAAAGTTAGGTTGAGATACTTACTTGTGTTTTCTTACGGCGTCAATCCACTTTCTCCTTTGAACTAATTCATGCTTAGCTGTTGGAAAACAGTAAAATTTATATTCACAATTTTTCGAATTAATATTTTTAACACAGCATCTATGATAACCCATCATATTAAATGTATATAATATGCGATTTCGATGTATTCCACGTGTATATTTGTCCGTAGTAGCTCAGTGAAGTGCCACATTTCTCCACCCCGCGCGCACGATCGTTCGGCAGTTCTCCCACTATTCTGTTGCACACAGCGAATACCTGCGCGATCGCTCACCATCAGCCGTGGCGTGTACTGTATCTAAACTTGTTTCTCTGTATTCCTGCTATTCACCCTATTCTCAACTCCCGTATAAATGAATTTGGTGGGATCATGTACCCTTGGTATTCAGCCGCATAAGACCGACGGTTTCCCATAATCATGATAAAGTGAAAGTTATAGCTCTGTCTCACTCGATCCACTTCACCCCAATTCTGCACGTTCGATTTGAAATTATTGGGTCGATTACTTATTCATCTTTCCCGTAATTTCAGTTTCGAGAGTAATCTTCGCCAGGTCCCTCGTGGCGCAAACTTTCTTATTGTCAATATATATCGAGTTGGACGCTGGCAAATATCCAGGGAAATCTACTTCGTATTTCTTATATCTCTCACTATGCAGACTCTCGCAGTAAAGTTATTATCGAGTAATTTCGATACACTCACTGGGAAGTGAAAAAAAGTACAGCTCTGTATGTGCTACTTTCTAAAAACCTTCTCTATCATTTGATCAGTTCGTTGGATTTTGATTTTGTGAGAATAAATGGCGTTTGATGGTGGAAATGTTTCTGCAAAATGAGGTTTCTACTGAGTGGAACAAATATACCTTTGTTATTCACATCTATTCTTCCAGTATAATATAAGACATAAGTAGATTCTCATGAAAGAGTGAAATTGTGAAAATACCAAATGTAACAACCCTATGTATTCTCCTAAATGAATACATGATAGAGAAAGAGATAGTTACTCCATAAATCAAGTTTGAGCTGAGTAAAGGAAAAATTCATATTTCTCAAGGGGTTAAAGATTCAGTACAGCACACCAGGAGATTAAATCAGTGCCAAGAAGTTGAATTATACTTCGAGTCCACCAAGTTTAATCGGTTAAAATGTATGCACAATCATGATTTTCGAATTTTTTCTTAGCAAATTACTTGAGTGCATAAAACGGTCACGGGATTATATCTTGATATTATACAAGACAGCATTTGCTTGATAGCAACATTTAGAAAATCATAGAAATGCATGCATATATGTTGAGATTATTTCCAGGAAAAATGTTAGTAAGGAAAACATCAAAGGCGAACACAGAAACGATATACTATAGTGGAAAAGTGAGCCTAATCCAGGTCAGTTCAATCGGTTAAATAGGTCTACTCCAATTAATCGCTGGAAAACTTATCGAAAGTAGTCTAGCCTTCAACTTCATCATTGGTTATCGGCATTGAGAAAAAAAATCGTATATTCAGATTTTTATTAATCTTATATCTCATTAGTCGTCAATCTGGATGGAAAAATATTTCGTATTCATATCCAGCATACCTTAACCATTCCCCCCCCCTTTTTTTCCGAAATTTTGTTGAAAGTTCTCGAAAACTTATTGAGAAAGATATCATTTTTGGTGTTTGGGAAAACTCAGAACCGATACTCATTCTGTAAGATTTTTACTTATAATCTCCCTAGAGAATGAATTATTTTCATTGTTGGTTTATAAATTAAATTATAGTGGAAATTTTTCTAAGATAATCAGATATTATTTTGTTTCATATAAAATGTCATTTACCCACTTTGAGTTGAGAAAATGTAACGTTAAATTCGGCACTAGAGGAAGTTAGCAGACTAATTGAAATATAATATAAATCCACATCTTTATTCATGAGCCACTGAGACCGCACTATCACTATTATCATGTTTAAAAAAATTATATGTATTCATTGTTGGTTTCAGTACGGATCTTGTGGGGCCTTGTTATTTTATCGGAATACTGGCCTTTGAGGTCGTTGATATATTCCGGTGTGATACTTATTTTCCTCAATGTTACTAGATAATTTGTTATTTTCCGAATCGGGTGAACTTGAAATGAATAGCAATTTGGGGTTATATTTACTGTAGGTGAGATTACTACCATCATTGTGATTAGACTTAATTGATAAGTGGTATATCTCTCTTTGTCGTCCATTTCATTTAAATGTTTCACAAGAATACTAGGAGGTGGCAGGTGGCCTTGCATTTTCATCAACTTACGCAACATACCGTGTTGAAAATCTAGATTATATTTCTATGCAACTGAAGTCGGTACAATGAATTACTACGGTAGTTTCTTGACCGAATCGATTCATTATGTTAAAGCCCACACAATCAACTATATGTGACAGAACGAAGCAATTGCTTTTGGCTCAGGATAATTTTCAAAATATTCGTGATCTCGAAAAAATAATCCAAGCCCTAGTGGTATTACAAATGAGAATTTCGTTCCTGTGGATTAGAGCCTGTGAATATCCTGCTAGGCAACAATCCAATTCATCTAAAAATCCCCCTTTATGGTAGGTAGATGAATCCAGACTGTCCAAGAAGGCGCTATCAACATATTCATTAGAATGGAAAGGGGGCCTCATCTGTTAGGTGATTAAATCCTGCTGACAGCTGAGTTTTTTAATAGTAGATTTAAAAACTGGCCCTCAGTGGAGTACCTTAGCTTATGTGTATAAAGCACAATAAGCCTTGGATGCTGTGAGACTCACTCACCCTTCAAACCCTCTTAGATACAGAAAACATGTAAACATGCATATACTGAAGCTGTTTTACATTATTGTTCCTGCATTTGGATTTGCTTCAAACTTAGAATGTGAAAATTCATTTGAATTTGTATTTTCAATGGTGAGAACTTCGAAAACGTACACTTTTTGAGATTTTCAGCTAATTTCAAGTTCAAGGTCACCAATTCTTAATACGAAAAAGTGCCGGCCATAATTGAACGAAAGATTTTTCAATAAAGTTCAATATTTTACCATTGGTCTCCGTTATATCCAATATCGTGGAAATGGCTAAGCCAGGTTCCAAAAATGAACCAGTGTTGGGGGGAGTAGGGTGTACTACTGCACTTTTGTAGAAAATATGGTGGCTCTTTCTAAAAACGGGTTTAGAAAACCGCGCCATGTGCATTATTACGCTTGAGTAGCTATTGTATAGAGAAACACCCATCGTGGTTTTGTACCCGTGGTTAGTAAGAATAGTACAGAGAACTAATAATTTTCACTGGCCTGTGAGATTTTCACACATTACTGGCTTTACTAAACCGCGACACGTGATTCGCTATACAAAAGCTTCCTCAAGCAGGAACTTTAAACTAATTCTAACACTGTTACATTTCGAATTTATACACATTATATCCGACGGTGAATAAGAATAATAGTCGGATTCCTAAATAATCAGATAAATGGTCCGACATCACATCCTTATTAGCTTAATTTTCCAGAGAGAACATACTCAACAGAGGCGAATTATTCAACTCCGTCTGATCATTCATTGGGAACTGTGAATGTTTACACTTATTAATTTCAAAACTCTCTAAGAGATTGAGTTTCAAACCCTTTCCTTGGAGATGGAGAATTTCATATTCATGGTTGAACTCATGCCCCTCTGTAATGAGGTGGGATGCATACCTAGAATTTGTCTTACCATTATGGAAACTACTTCTGTGTTCTTTTAAGCGTGTATCAAATGTTCTTTCGGTTTGGCCGACATGAAACATAGGACATGAACTACACATTGATCTAAAAACTCCTGATCTATCTGACACTGAACTTCTAGAAAAAAAAATCATTAACTATAGGGAACCAAACGGCCACTTAGCATTCTATTCTGAGGAATCGAAGAAATAGAAATCATTTGTGATCTTGAAGGAAATCGTTTAGACTCCGAGTTGTTTATTCCACATACTCACTTCTCTTATATATAAAACCGTCCATTTATATGCTCTCCCGATATTGCGATCTTGCGTAATCGTGCACAGATTCTTTATACCAGCTTGGAGGGGAAACTTGTAAGGAGTTTCAAACCGCCAACAAGTGCTATCTATCGATATCAATTTTCCACTTCGGAGGAGCTTGGACGTGACTCACGTACGAATTATCGAGATTTGTTCTAAATTGGTATTGTTTTCGCGGTTATCATTCGATACAGAAACAGTGGTTTCATCGTTTGACTGGCCGACGTAAGTTCCAGAAGCTAGAAGGTGATCAATACAATTTTAGATTGAAATACACGTAACCTAACCTAATCATTATTAAAGAATTGAAAATTTGGATTAAATGTAACCTCACCCATATCGATTTGTAATATTCGTCAGATTTCATATTTATCTCATATTTACAAAAAGAAAATGAACGTATCATACCTGGGTGACCCTCAGTAATATAATATAATATTATATATATATATATATATATATATATATATATATATATATATATATATATATATATATATATATGTTAGCATGAAGATTCTCACGGACGAAGTATGATGAGTTGTTTTTTCGGGTTTCATTCCGTGTTCTGTGGTTTTGATCCCCTGAAGGATAATTGTCAAAACGTTTCGGCAAAGTCTCATTTGCCATCATCTAAAATTGTTCTAAAATTGTTCGTTCCGTTAACCAGCTGACGAACGTCAACCCTCAAAAGTCGAAACTTGTGCGAGCAATGGATCAACGAGGCCTTACCTTTTAACGTGCGATTACCCAGCACGGTGGCCCGGCGAGGATTCGAACCCCAGCCTTCCGCTTGATAGGCAGATATGCTAACCACTACACTACCGAGACCAGGTGATGAAACAACTCATCATATATATATATATATATATATATATATATATATATATATATATATATATACATAAAATAGGAATTTTGGTGAAATTTTCATGAAAAGTATGTAAAGGTTATGTTCTGGTAAGTAAGTAATAAACAGCTGGGTGCATTAATGATATACAAATCTATATTATAGACTAAAATATCATGTAACATAATAATTGGTGAAATTTTTTGGTACTGCATACACGTGACTGATAAATCAGGGAAAAGTCGTATTTCGTGTAATAGTTATTTATGATATAAGTGTTGAAAGTACATTTTTAAGGCACGCATGTGAAGGTTTGCACAATGAGCGAAGCGAATTCTGCAATTCACATGAGTGCCTTAAAAGGTACTTTTAACACGTATATCATCCAATATTTTTTCTACAAACGTTCAAATAAAGTAATTATACAGTTTGAATTAAATTTTAACGGTGCAGCGAACATTACCAACAACATCAATCCAACAACAAACACCCGAAGAAATAATACAGTGAAACAAGTTTTTGTTGAGATCAGGCATGGAAAAGTTAGTTTCATTGTGTGCTGTGTTTACATCCCACCCGGTTCAAGCGACGAAGTATACATGAACCACTACTTTGAAGTTGATCGACTTGTGCAGATATATCCTCTTCATAAATTTGTTATCTTTGGCGACTACAATTTACCAGAAGCAGAATGGAAGAATGGGAATTTAGGTGTGGTTGTCAGTTGTCCAGAGAATTCGAAAGCAGTGCCATTGTGTGAGGGTTTCTGTTACTTGAACTTTTATCAAGTTAATGAAATTTCAAATAGTCGTGGCGTAATGCTCGACCTTCTTTTTCACGAATATTGCTACCATGAAAGTGTCTTCAGCAACTGAGTTACTTCATCAAACCAGTATCCATCACGATTGTTATTCGTTTGAACTGCCTGTTTCTAGCGAAATGAGCTTTTTGAACTATCAAGAATTTATTTTTGACTTTAGAAAAGCAGATATAAGGGCTATCAATAACTATTTTGCTTGTGTTGACTGGGATAATTACTTGAGTAAAACATCTATCAACTTAGCTTTGGAACAATTTTACGATATCATTTATTCAGCTATGACTCTATTCATACCTGTAAAACTCAGAAAAAACTCTAGCTTCCCTTCTTGGTATAATTTTGAACTGAAACAGTGTATATTTGAAAAGAAAAAAGCTCATAAGTTGTTCAAAATAACTAACGACGACAGAAACTACATGCAGTTTTCTGAATTGAGATACAAATGTAAACTTTTAACTGAACAATGCTATAAAGAATACTTAACGAAAATCGAAAACTATATAATCAATGACTCACATACCTTCTGGAAATATGCCAATTTGAAAAATAATACCAACTCTTATCCATCCTCAGTATCTTATAATGATGAAGTGAGCAGTAATGGTATTGATATTGTAAATATTTTTGCAAGATTTTTTGCTTCAGTGTATGTTCAGTGCGACCATCAAACGATGACCAAGCCAGTTTCAAATGCACTTAATCTTAGCAAATGTCATATCAGTTTGGTTGACATTTTTAATGAAATGAGTAAGCTCAAAAACAGTTTCAGTTCTGGACCAGATGGTGTTCCGTCATTTTTACTTAAGAAATGTGTTTGTACCTTAACTACTCCATTATACCTTTTATTTAATTTATCTTTAGATTCTGATGAGTTTCCTGTATTTTGGAAAAGCAGCTTCATCAAACCCATTCACAAATCAGGTGATAGATGTAATGTAAAAAATTATAGAAGCATTAGTATTCCATCAGTTATCTCCGAATTATTTGATTGTTCAGTAACAAAACAACTTTCTTGGCATTGCTCTAGTAGTCTAACTAATCATCAACATGGCTTTTCAAAAGGTAAGTCCACAGTGACAAATCTATTATTATATCAGAAGGATATATTGGGTGCATTTGAGGGGCGTGGTCAGGTCCAATCAATATACACAGACTTTTCAAAGGCGTTCGATAGGGTTAACCATGATATATTGCTAAATAAACTTGAATCTTTTGGACTGATGGGTTCTATACTATCGTGGGTTGAAAGCTTTTTGAAAGGGAGAATTCAGTGGGTGAAAATAAACAATTATATTTCTCAAACAATTAGTGTTTCGTCGGGAGTTCCTCAAGGCAGTCATTGTGGACCACTGTTTTTTAATATTTTTGTCAATGATCTTATTGACCAAATAACCGACTTTAAAGGATTACTGTTTGCTGATGATTTTAAGTTATATCGCTCAATTCAATCTGTAGATGATTGTCTAAAACTTCAAGATGATTTGAATCATTTGTATGAATGGTGTAGGACAATTGTTTGGATCTCAATCTCAGCAAGTGTCAGTTCATTTGTTTCAATCGCTCTCAGTCACCTGTAACTTACGAATACTCCATTAACTCCCTCCCACTTAACAATGTAAATGAAGTGAAAGATCTTGGTGTTACATTTGATACCAAACTATCTTTTTCTTCGCATATTTCTAAAATCACCTTGAAGTCTTTCAAACTCCTAGGTTATGTATCCAGGTTAAGCAAGGACTTTTCGACTAATACTTTGAAAATTCTTTTTTGTTCCTTGGTTACATCAAATTTGGAATACGCCTCTGTTGTATGGAGTCCTTCGTATTCTGTGCACAAGTTAGCACTAGAAAGAGTTCAGAATAAGTTTTTGAAAACTGCCGCTTATAAATTAGGAATGCAAGTAGGTTTCTCCCATAACAGTGACGTTCGTAATATCCTTCGTTTAACCTCTTTGGAAAATAGGCGTATTCAAATTGATTTACTTTTTTTATATAAAATATTATCAGGGCACTTTTATTGTCTCGAATTACTGAGTTTGATTAATTTGAAGGTAAAGCAACGCGAAACAAGGGATGATAAATCTGTCTTCATGGTGAACAAACATGTGACAAATTATGGGCACAATAGTCCACTACCAAGAATTATGAGAGAGGCCAATGAGTCAGGTCTCAATTTTTTTCACAACTCCTTGGAAGTTTTCAAACACGACGTCAAGGATTATGTATTTACTATATAGTTAATGTTATTATATAATTTTAGCTTTGAGTTGGTTTTTACTGTGTAAGTTATTATTCAAACACAATTGTATTGTATTGTTACACTGTAAAACAGGGGTATCCCGTTTATACTGATAAATAAATAAATAAAAATAAATAAATTGTGGCCTCAACTTCGACTGTAAATTCAATTATTTCTACGCATTATTCTTCCTTAGCCATGGAAAATGGTAAAAGAGCAGTGCAAGAAATTAATTTGTCAAATTGCACAAATTGTACTTTAATATTCATGTTGATAAATAAAATCTAAATATTTTGACGTTTGCTTTCAAAATCTGACAATTCAATCTTGACAGCAGTGCCATAAACATTTTAAGGCACTCAGTGCCATAAAGTGATTTCAAGGCACTCAGTGCCTTGAAGTGACATTTTTAAGGCTTCTATGGAGTGCTAAAAATGGCATTTTCAACACGTTTGTAGAAAAATATATTTATTGTAAATTGCAAAGCGCTTCAGTGCGATACATGCAATAATACAAGTAATAGTCGTGAAATTTTCTCGAAAATGAAATTTTAATTAATTACTCGTCAAGTATTTACAGGAAGATCTTTCAGAGTTGAAATGTCATATGATATGTATAGTGACCACAGTACGTTAAAACTATCTGAGGTGAGCAAAGAACCATTCAATTGAGATTTTAAGGAAAAATGAGGGGGAACCTAACCTAACCCAACATAATAATTACCTTGCAGCTTCTACACTTCGATCTCTGCTCTTTTGAAATAGAGATTCGATGCAGAATATGCTATCATTAGTATCCTCTGACATAATATTTCTCTTCGGCCAGTGGTGATGCGTTTTGTGAGTTCGAATTCTCCTACCTAATTCTTCATTTCCATATAATATTTTATGGGTTTGAATAATAAGTAAACAACAATAACACCTTTCCATTATGATGTGACGATAATGAAGATTCCAGAAAAAATATTTGAGTCGAATTTGAATTTTATGCATATATCCTATTATTCGATTTGACTGCTTATAGCAAACACATTGTAAACAAAATGCTCACTAAGCATTGCTCAGAATTTCTCACCTATACTTCTGAAGATACATTTGAGAAGAAAAGTAAGTTGGTTCTTGCTTGTACTCTGATCAGTAGTGCTGCGAGTAACATGCAAAAAGGGAAGACCTTACTTGAATCTCGAGGAACGGGGCACCTTCCTTGGCGAGGTAAGCAGAGCATGCGAGCAGGGGTATCAATTATTGGTCTATAACTACGACGACCTTCGTCTGTAGTTACAGATCTGTTGAGGGGGTTGTATAAGCGGAAGGAATAACAAAATACTCTCGATTGATATAGAGTGCTGGAGCGTTTGAGACAAAAAGGCCTGAAATGATTGATAGCATATGCAATCTTTAGAAAAACGTAGTAGCTTAGCTTTGAAGAATTTTGGATATTTTACGTATGATTTGCTAAATCCCGAATTATACGGCTATATTTATATCCAAGGTATAATTAGATACTATTATTATACGTTTGTACTTGTCTTTCTCTATTTTTGAGCGAAAAATCCACAAAATGTGATCAGAAGTACATTCTTCCACAAACGGCCATTATCAAAAAAGAAAAAGAGAGCGACAGAGGGGGTAAGATCTCAAGGCAGTTCCCTGTCAAAGGCCGAAGGATCCTCGGCCGAACTATTTGGCCTCAGCTGCTAAAGCAACTAGTACGAAGAAACAACTAGTGAACAATGGCACACACATGATGACCTCAGGCGGTTCACAGGAGATAATGAAAAAAATTGCACCAAGCTATACTTATAGATAACTTGAACTTGAGAAAATACATAAAAACTTGTAACAATGATTCAACAAAAAGTATGATAGTTTTCTGTACGATTCTCTCTGACAATCGGTTCACATAATAGCGATATGTGTTTCGTTATACAATAGCTTCCTCAGGCAGAATTTTTTTCGATTATATTTTTTTTTATTTTTTCCATTCTTCTTGAGGAAGCGCAGGAACCCTTTGATAGTGAGAATCCTACAGTAAACTTTGATATTTTTTGTCGAATATGGATTTTCATTAGGTATCGGCCAGTTCAATACTATCATTAGATGATTGATAAACAAGCTATCAGATTATACCGAGTAATGGCAAAAAGTGACGAATGGAATTGAAAAACTTTTTGAGTTCTATAAGCATTGGCGCTCAAGTGGAGCAGATCATTTTTCTGAAACTTATTTCACGTTAGGCAATTTTCGAGAAATGCTGAAAGCGCTCATTTAAATACCGTGGAAGGAAAGCCCACGCAAAATTCAAAAGTTAGGTGACTTTCCCACGGCCTTCTAGATTTTATATTATCCATTCTCCGTCTGATATTGCAAAAATATTTATCGTTTGATTTAATAGTAGAGTTTTTTTTTTGCTAGCATCGATGCTAACATCCCAGAGCTATGGCTCTCATTGCTGAGAGGTAATTTTCAACTTTTCAGTCTAGAAAAATTCGCAGGGGGTTCGCGTACTACCATTTAGATAACACAAATTTCATATTGTTTTATCATTTATCCTCTCATATCTATCTGAATCTGATATCTACATAAATCGACTACCACCACTTAGAAAAACTCAACTGAACTTAATCGCCTGTATCAGTGTCTTCAGATTTGGAGTTTTCATCAACAAAGTTTTCTGTAACATTTTCACTTATAATTACACGAAACTTGACATTTCGATGAGAATTTTGTTGCCTGGCAACTCAACGGAAAAAACTGCATCTGAAAAAATTACGTGTCCGTAGGACGAGTAATTTTTTCTGTCAGTTTTTTGAGTTGATTTGCCGGAAGGCAACTAAACTGGAATCATGTTTAAGTTTTCTTCGAGAAAAAAAGCTCGAGTGTAACTCGGTACGACAATTTAATGGATACAGTTTATTCAATTCAACGGAAAAGTACAATTGTTAAAAACACAATTCTTATAGTTCATTTTCTCAGATCAGATATACTCCCTTGACAACGCAAGTGAAAGATTTGTTTACAATTCTGGTTGCTATGCTTTCGAGAGTTAAGGTAACCGTCCATAGGTAAGCATCGTACGTATCGTACGGATCGTATAAAACGGATCGATTTGTGGTAGTGCGTCCACTGTAACCGTAGCGATCGGATTGCCGATGCGATGGTCGGTTTTTAAATAACATTCGCATTTTTGTTGTGAGTGGACGATCGAAAACATTACAGTGTTTAATGTTTTCGATCATGGAAAGTGATGAAGAACTTGTCATTATTGCTTTGTTATTAGATGAAGAAGAAAGGAGAGGAAATAAGACAAGACATAGAATGTGGATACATGACATATTCAAAAAAAAGATCACAATTTGGAAAATATCATACACTGTTCACTGATTTGATCAACGACGACGTAAAATTATTCTAGTATTTTCGTATGTCTCATGCGTCCACTTATCGGCAATCCGAATGACGTCATCCGCACAATTCGTGAAAGTTGCCCCTTCGATTAAGTTCATCGGCATTACCGACGGACCGATACGTGCGATCCGTCCGCTGCCGGTCAGTGGACGCATATGTATAACTTACTATACTAATAATTATTCTAAAATCCGTTTCATACGATCCGTACGATACGTACGATGCGTACCTGTGGACGCGTACCTTTAGGTTCCGTTTTGTTGCTGCAAAACTCGGAGCAAAGTTTTTTCGCTGTCATAATGACAAAATCACGGCGGCTTATGAGATAATTCATACATGAGTTAAATTGTCACTCTAATATTGTTCACGGCGCCCGACACATGTTTTGCTAAACAACAGATTTTTGAAGCAACTGAGTAATAATTATCCGCTTGAAAAAGATTGATGAGAACTGTATAAGTATTTTCTCCGTCGATCTCTTCGTGAAATTACATGCAACGTGCCAATTTTCGAATGAAAAATATACAATTTTCGAAGTGTTCTTCGTCCACAAATAGTCTAAAGGCTTGGTTCCGCTTGTGCAGCGGACGCATGCAGCCACTGCTTGCAGCCGCTGCTGCAGCGGTCGCAGGGACTGATATCCCTGCATCCTTATGGTATTGGTTCTACAAGCGAGTCGGTCGCATCGCATCGCATGCGACGGCTGCATCGACTGCTAGGGGGACCAGTCTGGACGCAGCGGTCGAGCAGTCGTTGTACCCGAACACGTGGTTTTGAGTATTTTATTGTTTAATTCTCGTGTTTTGCATAATAAAAAAAAAGATGAATGGTGATAAACACTTCTACCGTGATGAGGAAATGGCACTGAATGAATTGGTGTCATTTCACAAATGTTTGTATGACAATAGCATCGTCTTCTCCTTCGTCTAACAAATAAAGAGCTAATAATGCACCACGATTCATCATTTCCATTTCACCATGAAGGCTCAAAATGAACTGACTAGACTAGCCCGAGTCTGCCCGAGTTTTTAAAAACGCTTGCGTTTTGCGTTTCCACTGCACAAGGTGAACCACTTCCTACTAAGCAGCCAAACGCAGCAGCGGCTGCAAGCAGTGGCTGCATGCGTCCGCTGCACAAGCGGAACCAAGCCTTTACGGCATTGGTTTTACAAGCGCGTCGGTCGCATGCGACGGCTGCATCGACTGCTAGGAGGACCAGTCTGGACGCAGCGGTCGAGCAGTCGTTGTACCCGAACATTTGGTTGTGAGTATTTTATTTTTTAATTCTCGTGTTTTGCATTAAAAAAAAAAGATGATTGGTGATAAACTCCTTCTGAAACAAATAAAGAGCTAATAATCAGGGTTGGGCTGATTGAAATCAAGTGATTGAAATCTCGATTAAAATCATGATTTAAATCGCTTGATTTTTGAAATTGAAATCATGATTTGAATCAATTTTTGTTTTTTTTTATTCAGAACTAGATAACAACATAATATAAAAGTTTTCTCGAAGATCAAAAGAAGTATTTGCTTTTAGCAAAAACAAAAAAAAAGAAGTACATACCTAATTCCAAATTATCAAACTAAAGGTAACAACTGAATTTTATTACTGTATATTTTCAGTCTATTCATTTGCGTTATACAATTTAAACAAAAACACGAGTTTTCCTTCTTTTTCTATGCCTAATCTGTTTCTAATATCCGAGTTTACAACTAGCGAAATGCGTGAAATTGTTGGGCAACGTCAATTTATAGGTTGAGAAGGAAAACAAGCCTCGACAGGAATATTTTTGAAAAAGCACAACAAACGCGTTCGTGTTCGTGCCTCACTCGGCACTGTATAGCGAGTGTATAGGACAGAAGGAAAACAAATCGCGACAAGAATTTTCTTGCAAGAAGCGTGACAAAGCCGTTGTCACAAGTTTTTGAGCTGCAAATTGTATTAAAATTTTTAGACTCATACATTAAAATTATTAACAATAATTTCAAAGAACCAAAATGTTCAAATTTTATATTCAAATTTAAAGAATCAAGAAAATCAAATAAATCGTGATAAAAAAAACAATGATTTTTGAATTTTTAAATAAAAATCAGATTTTGCCCCACCCTGCTATTAATGCACCACGATTCATCATTTCATCATGAAAGCTCAAAATGAACTGACAAGACTAGCCCGAGTCTGCCCAAGTTTTTAAAAACGCTTGCGTCCTGCGTTTCCACTGCACAAGGTGAACCACTTCCTACTGAGCAGCCAAACGCAGCAGCGGCTGCAAGCAGTGGCTGCATGCGTCCGCTGCACAAGCGGAACCAAGCCTTAAGAGACGATATTGAGGTTGACCTTCACCCATCTGTTTACTGGATGAAACATTTATAGGGTTTCGTGAGTAGAGGAGTATGCCTATAATGGCTTCATTATCAGGATGTGATCCAGACGATATGAAGTAATATCCCAAAATTGTCACCATATGGAAAACTTTGTTATTATCGATTTGTCAGGAAATTTCATTCCCATAAAAATTGGTGTAGTGCAGAATACTTGCATATGAGTTGTCAAAATTTTAAATTTCCGAACAGTGTACAAGGAAGAACGAAAAATAGGAATTTTGATTAGGTGTAAACTACATCTCATTTTTGACATAATCAATCAAAAAAAATTGACAACTCTTGTGCAAGGATTCTGCAATACACCAATCTTTATGAAGGATAACATTCTCTAACAAATCGATGATAAGAAAGTTTTCCATATGGTGGGAATTTCTTAATCTCACTCTATATAGTCTGGACCACATTTTGAGAGGCAAGTCTTCATAAGCGTATTGGTCCATTTATGAAACCCTACAAAAAGTATGTTTCATCCGGTAAACAGATGGGTGAAGGTCGACCTCTATCCCGTCTCTTGGACAAAAACACTTTCCGTCCTCAAACTCTAGTCGTCCGCTGTGGTCACTGGATACGGCACGAAGTGAGAGCGCCAATTAGGTAAAATTTATTATTCACGAAATCCTCAAGATTAACATGTGAGTAAGACCGTGGTGTGAATGTTAATATGCATTGAAATGATAGTGATAGAGATATAGATATCAGTAACACTCTTCCGGAACTGTGAGGAATACTACTGCCATGTTGAATTTAATTCCCCAGTAATCACAAATTTCATTGGAAAACTGGAGTCAGGAACATAATGTCGAGAATCTATCAGAAAATTTCTTAGTGAATCTGGCGATAATAATTGTCTGATGTATGATTAGTTAGCCATAAATAATAAGGATAATAAAGCTTTATTGTCCAACAGTTACCTATTTACAGGACAATTTATCAAGAAAATCATTTTAACAAAGTATATATGTTACATATATACATATATATATATATATATATATATATATATATATATATATATATATATATATATATATATATATATATATATATATATATAAAGGTTAGTGCTTACTTTCATCAAGTTATGTAGAAAGTAAACGATGAGATTAGAACCTTCGGTGTAAAAGTTGAAACTTTTCCTAAAGATCAATTACCCTAACACCAAACTGATATTTTTGCAATCGACGCGCATTTCGCTAACAAGGTTAAAATCTTCAGGAGAAGAAAACTGATACTATGATATGATATACTATTGTTCATATACTTTTACAAAACATTGACTTTTCCTTCTTTTCGATGAATTTGATGCATCATGCCTAAACCTTCTGCAAGGATGCATTTGATTGAGATTGATAACAGTATGTCAATGCATTGCGTTATTCAATAGATTAAACACACCAACATTCATACGCGGATATCGACATTGTTCTATACTATCCAGTAAAATGTGTTTTTATTGCACGAGAAAATGTGTTGAACTGCTTGATTTGCAAGATTATCGGGAACGTCTCTGTCTTCCCAAGTCAGACATTTTTATGTATCAGCTTTTACAATATAAGATAAACCTTTCACGTTTCCAAAGACGCTTTTGAATTTCATGACTCATTTATAAGGAATAAAAGGGAATCATTGGAACTGAACTGCTTCATTTCCTTCAAGTAGCATTTGAATTTCATACTAGAGGGAGTATTGGTTACTAAGGAGGTCATTTTCTCTCGTAATCCATATGGTTTCATCAGGAAGTTTTTCTCTTGTTTACTTTTGTTGTTATTTTGTGTTATTTGGTTTGGGCTTGTATGTAATACAAAAAACACGAAAGGAAAGCTTTTTCAGCGGGGAACACGTACTAATGTGATGGATACATAAAGCAGAGGGTCTGTGAGTAAAGTGTGACGGACCATAACATTTCAGCATACCCTCTGAAGAGACATATCCATTCAATTTTTCTAGTTATCTACAAAATCTAGAAGGTACAGACACTCACGTATATTCGTAGAAAGAATTAGTTAGCGAGTAGGCAGTTTCTTGTCAGAACCCCTATTCCAAAATGGAACTATCCCATGTTAAAACGGCGTCCCTCTAAAGCAGGTTATTTATTAAGTCTTTCCCACCTACCATAGAATCACCTTCAAATACCAATGGCTATACTCTTTATGGCCCATAGTGCCTGTGTGTGAAAATTTAGGAGAAAATAAGCAATATCTGCATAATTGCTCTGACATATTTCGAGAAGGTGACACAAGAAATACTGATTCATCAGTTCAGTAACCCGAATGATGGTGGAGAATAACATGGAATAAAGAAAGAGATATTCAATGAGATATCACCCAAAAAAATATATTCATAGAAAATGCTATGTAGTAAACAAAGGAAGTAAATTACGCAGGAAAGAACACTGAGTTTTGACTCGAACGTTCTTCGGAATGCTAATTTGATATTTTTTCCAAACAGATCAACCGTTAATAGCTCAACATTCACTTGCCCTATGTGTTTCATTTGGGAACGTGGGAACGTACATTTCAGAAAGTTATCACAGAACTCTTGTTTGAAAATAAAAAGCTCGCTGCATTCCTCTCGACCACTAGCAATTAGAATATTTTTTTATATTATACCTGCTTGTGAATCCTTGTAAGGGAAACTCCAACCAACCTAGATAAATTGTCTCGTTTAGATGTTCGAAGGGAAGGAGGAATTTGCACAATCTCTCAATGAATTAAAATTATTAATATATATAAAATATTACTTTTGATGTGTCACTTCAAAGTTTCATAATAACTATAGATGGTAGAGGAGTGGAATTCAGGCATTTCAAATTATTTATACAAAGGGTACTGATTGAAATCGTAGGGTATCAAATTTTTTTTTTTCAAATGAAACAACATAGAATGATCTCCAAATCAAAGAGTCTAGATTGTCATGACGAAGATTCAAAAATCTAGTTCTTGTCGAAAAATAATTGGGCCATTGGGTGAATCAGAACTGGAAAACAGTTTTGCGAGGAATATTTCAAATTAACTAAATAATAAAAAAACATCGAATTTCTCAACAAAAACTCCAATAGACAATCCTGGGAAATTAATTAAAGTCATGATTTTTATATCTCCAGGCTGGTTATTCTGTTAGACTCAATGATAATGGCATTCGAAAAACATGAACCTTGGTAATATTCCTTACTGTCGTGTTAGAAATGATGTTTTCAGTGATCAGTAACGGTACTACACATACTAGTTCCTCTCGTGAATTCAGATGTATTGTTTCAAATCATCAACGTGTTTCACAAAAATATATTCGTTCAAGATGTCTTTTTTCAGTAATTAGACCCTGTGATATTTATAAGGATATCATTCGTGATGTGATAGTATTTATTCCCTATATACTTTGGCATAAAAGTATATAATGTCCTCTCAATCGTTCAATGCTGGAATACCCAACATTGTAACTGTTTCTTGATGTAACAAATTATGTAGTTTATGCTTTAAAAATTCCAGAAGAAATTGTTTTCGCGTTCTCACTCACTCAGTTTAATGAAAGAAGCTATTCGGGAAGTACGTACATTCTCAAAGAAAAAGGACGGTTGCCGAAAAAGTAGTGTACGAAACACATTGGAAAATTTAATCGCCGATGAGGAAAATTCATCATAAAAACAAAAACAACGTAGTTTGTGTTGAAAGTGGGGACAATTGATTCAGATTTTTTACAACATTTCAAGCATAACTTCCGAGTCGCTCGGTATGTACATATGACTAAAGACCCTCTTCAAAAGGAATATAAATATAAAATCTTTTACAGATTTCCGAGAACTAAGGAAGAGAGAAATATTCGTAAAGAAGTTTTGACAACAGTAGCAGATTTGATACCGAGACGTTAACAACCCTAAGTATTCGATAATTATCAGTTATGTATTTTTTTGATACGCTTATATGAGTTGTACGAGGAGCTGCTGACTAATGGAATGTGGTCCACTCAGAAAGAAATGTTTTTTCATTAACGCATCAACTAGAGTAAAGTTGATATATGAAACTCTCAATCGAAAAATAAAATATAATTCCACTCCACCTCATAATTCTTATGCAACTCTTCTTGTGAAACACTCTTTTAATGATTTTCAATGAGTTCAGTTCAATGAATCATTTTCCTAAATCAAATCATGTAACATTGCTCTCTGCCCCTACGACACATATAAATAACTCACAAATAAAATATCTTATATTGTCCTTCATACTTTTGCAGCCCCTATACCAAATGAAAAGTTGTCATATCGCAATCACTGCAAGCGATTTGAAAGCTCACTACGAATGCTCGCTCAGTTGAAATGTATCTTGGACGTGACGTTACATTCCAAATGAAACTCCTCTTTTTATACAAATCTGTCCTGTGCCATTGTATCAGGAAGAGATAACATTCAGACGATCGCTTCTAAGGGCCCCATTTGGATGAGTCTTTTTGCCGGAGTATCCTGATGAATTTTTTCATGGCTGTACGCTCTTGTCCAAAGAAACGTAGTAGAACAATTATTTCATATAAATTTTCATCACGTATCGATGATTCGATCACGAGATTGATGATTTGAACTGAGATTAAAGGCACATTGAAACACTGTAAAATGGTACATGCTGTATAGGATCCTTCGTTTATCTCCAGTTGCAGGCAGAATGAATGTGTGACAAGGCTCATCCCTTCGAAATTACTTCAAAGAATACGTCGCCATTGTGTGGGAAAACAGGGTTTGTTTAAACTTCACTTTACATCCAATTCAAACAATGTGGAATACTGATGAGGCTACGTTTCTTTGGACAAGAGCGTACAGCCATGAAAAAATTCATCAGGATACTCCGGCAAAAAGACTCATCCAAATGGGGCCTTTAGAAGCGATCGTCTGAGTGTTATCTCTTCCTGATACAATGGCACAGGACAGATTTGTATAAAAAGAGGAGTTTCATTTGGAATGTAACGTCACGTCCAAGATACATTTCAACTGAGCGAGCATTCGTAGTGAGCTTTCAAATCGCTTGCAGTGATTGCGATATGACAACTTTTCATTTGGTATAGGGGCTGCAAAAGTATGAAGGACAATATAAGATATTTTATTTGTGAGTTATTTATATGTGTCGTAGGGGCAGAGAGCAATGTTACATGATTTGATTCAGGAAAATGATTCATTGAACTGAACTTATTGTAAATCAATAATAGAGTTTTTCACAAGAAGAGTTGTATAAGAATTATGAGGTAGAGTGAAATTATATTTTATGTTTCGATTGAAAGTTTCATATATCAACTTTACCTTTCAATATTATAAACCAAAAGGGTACTAATCAAAGCGTAACCAATCGAAATCATGCTTTTTCGAATAAAACACATTGTTTCTTCTTAGTTTTTTTTGGGATTTCAATCTACAACAATCTGAAGGAATAACAATCAGTATTGGATACCATATAAGTGTAGAAGGGCAGATTTTTAATCTACTGCGAAAAGTTGATCACGTTCTATCAATCAGCAACTTCTCTTCTCGTACAACTTAAATGAGCCTGTCAAAAAATTACAAGAACTGATGATTATCGAATACTAATGATTGTTAACGTCTCGGTTTCAAATCTGGTACCGTTGTCAAAACTTATTCACGAATTTTTCTCTTTTCGTTAGTTTTTGAAAATCTGTCAAAGTTTTTATTTTTGACATATCCCTTTCGACATTCGTATTCCTTCTGAAGAGAATCTTGAGTCGCATATACATACCGAGCGATTCAGAAGTTATGCTCGAAATTATGTAAAAAAGCTGACTCATTCAATGGTCTTCACTTTCAACAAAAACTACGTTGGTTTTTTTTCATGAAGAAGTTTTTTCATCGTTGATTGAATTTTCTAACAAAAGCATCTTTCATCAAACTGAGTGAGTGAGAACGCAAAAACAATTTTTTCTCGATTTTTTGACGCATAAACTACATAATATGACACATCAAGTAACAATTAACAACGTTGGGTATTCCAGCATGCTCTAATCTTCGAACGATTGAGAGAAGCTATGATACATTATATACTTTTATGCAAAAGTATATAGAGAATAAATACTATCACATCACGAATGATATCCTCATAAATATCACAGGGTCCAATTACTGAAAAAAGACATCTTGAACGAATACATTTTTGTGAAACACGTTAATGATTTGAAACAGTAAATCTGAATTCACGAGAAAAACTAGTATATTTATCACCGTTACTGATCACTGAAAACATCATTTCTAACACGACAGTAAGGACTATCACCAAGGTTCATGTTTTCCGAATGCCTTTATCATTGAGGGTCAGTTTTTCAATACAAGGATAAATGAGTTATCTGTCAGACATGAGGAAGAAATGAGAGGGTGCGCGCGATTTATCTTTGGCAGTGACAAGGATGAAAACCGTTGGTTATTTTTATCTGATAGATATCTTGCATTGATAAACCGGTCCTAAGTCAGAATAACCAGCCTGGAGATATAAAAATTATGACTTTCATTAATCTTTCCCAGGTTTGTCTATTGGAGTTTTTGTTGAGGAATTTGATGTTTTTTTGATTATTTAGTTCATTTGAGATATTCCTTGAGAAACTGTTTTCCAGTTCTGATTCACCCAATGGCCCAATTATTTTTCGACAAGAACTATATTTTTGAATCTTCATCACGACAATCTCGACTCTTCGATATGGAAAACATTCTATGTTGTTCCATTTGAAAAAAAGGGAATTTTGATACCCTACGCTTTCAATCAGTACATTTTATATTAGTAAATGATTTGAAATGCCTGAATTCCACTCCTATACCCCCTATAGTTATCATGAGACTTCGACGTGACACATCAAAAATAATATTATATGTATATTAAAATGTTTAATTTATTGAGAGATTGTACGAATTCCTCCTTTCCTTCGAACATCTAAACGAGATAATCCACCTAGGTTGATTGGAGTTTTCATTACAACGATTTACAAGCATGTATTATATAAAAAAATGTTCTAATTGCTAGTGGTCGAGAAAAATGCAGCGAATTTTTCATTTTCAAACAGAAGTTTTGTGATAACTTTTCGAAATGTACGTTTCCAAATCAAACACATAGGACAAGTGAATCCTGGGTTATTAACAGTTGATCTGTTTTGAAAAAATATCAAATTAGCACTCCGAAGAACATGCGATTCAAAACTCAATGTACTTTCCTGCATAATTTGGTTCCTTCGTTCACTACATAGCATTTTCCTATGAATATATATTCTTGGGTAATGTCTCATTGAATAACTCTTACTCTTTTCCAAGTAGCATATCTGCCTATCAGCGGAAGGCCGGGGTTCGAATCCTCGCCGGGCCACCGTGCTGGCTAATCGCACGTTAAAAGGTAAGGCCTCGTTGATCCTTTGCTGGCACAAGTTTCGACTTCTGAGGGTTGACGTTCGTCAGCTGGTTAACGAAAACGAACAATTTTAGAACAATCTTTTCCATGTAATATTGCACAATCATATGGGTTACTGAACTAATGAATCAGAATTTCTTGTGGTTACTGAGAGTCACCTTCTCGAAATATGTCAGAGCAATTATGCAGAAGTTGCCTATTTTCTCCTAAATTTTCACAGACAGACACCATAGAGAATGAAAACTATAGCCATTTGTATTTGAAAGTGATTCTCTGATAGGTGTGAAAAACTAAATAACCTGCTTCGGGGGGCGTCGTTTTTAAATGGGATAGTTCTATTTTGGAATAGGAGTTCTGGCGAGAAACTACCTACTCGCGAACTGATTCTTTTTGCTAGATCGCTAGAGAAATTGAAGGGCTAGGTCTGTTCAGAGGGTATGCTGAAATATGCGTCACACTTCACCCACACACCCATTGCTTCCTGTATCCATCACATTAGTATGTATTCTCTGTGAAAAATATTTCCTTTCGTTTTCGTGAATTCCATACAAGCCCAAACCAAATAATATAAAATAACAACAAAAGTAAACAAGAGAAAAACTTCCTGATAAAACCATATGGATCACGAGAGAAAATGACCTCCTTAGTAACCAATACTCCCTCTAGTATGAAATTCAAATGCTACTTGAAGGAAATAAATCAGTTCAGTTCCAATGATTCCCTTTTATTCCTTATAAATGAGTCATTGAATTCGAAAGCGTCTTTGGAAACGTGAAAGGTTTATCTTATATTGTAAAAGCTGATACATAAAAATGTCTGACTTGGGAAGACAGAGACGTTCCCGATAATCTTACAAATCAAGCAGTTCAACACATTTTCTCCTGCAATAAAAACACATTTTACTGGATAGTATAGAACAATGTCGATATCAGCGTATGAATGTTGGTGTGTTTAATCTATTAAATAACGCAATGCATTGACATACTGTTATCAATCTCATTCAGATGCATTCTTCCAGGTTTATGCATGATGCTTCTATATCAAATTTATACACTGCACTCTTGCGAGCAAGTCAATAGTGGAAGAAATTATTCTATTTGAATGGAAGGTGATGATATCGATATTTTTTTCTTTGCAAATTATCGCCCCCTACGAACAAACAATTATCTGAAGTCGAAGCATGTGCAAGCTGAGCATCAACATGGTATTATCTTTCCACGTTTGATTCCTAGCCTTATCAAGGATTCGACTGTCAATCTGGATAATTATTGTACGTTCACCCATTCCGATGGTTACTGCGAAAACGATATTCAATCTGAGACAGTGCAGGTTCCATAATTCAAAAGTTACTTTGACATTCTAGTTGGGTATCTGAATTCGGTTTAAATGTGGGAAGAAGTAGGAAGAATATTGCCTATTTTCAATTTCACGCTATCATATTCAAAAACAAGTGAAAGAAATGGATGCAAACCATGAAGAGGGTCACTCGAGCTGAAAGTTTCGTATAAGTTTATGAAGAACATTTCGATATAAGTGCATGTTAGAGGTTGAGAGATTGAGAACATCCCATTTCGGTAAGCTTCGAAAAGCGCAAGAATAATAACCATCATATACAAGTGGACTAAATTTCAATAATGCATATCCAATTGAATGGAGTTCAATTTACCAGTCTTCAGAAACACTGGGTTCATGGAGGAGTCATGAAAATTTGATATTTATAATGTGAAGGCATTTTAATTGAACAACAACACATATTCAAGAATGACAATACAGTATTTGTGATTAAAATGGAAAGTACTATGTACCTTTAAACACAGACTATATACACTATATACACAGACTCAAGCTTTGAAGATAACGAAGGAGGTTGATACAGTATACATACCATCTTTCGAACCATTCGTTCAGGCCAGTTTCAAATCTATCTACACAGTAGGTTTCAGCTGGCTCCTGTCAGAAAACAACTACTCTCCTGGCTAATACCACGAAGGACATTGAATTATGTCCGATCGAAACCAGTGCAGGTCTCTTGACAGAAGAAAATCCTGCATTTGCTTCTGGCGATATTTGCAGTGCCATCACCAACATAAAGTCGATGACTTCCCATATTTCAAAATCAAAAACTCTCATAGTATCAAGCCCCGACCAAAGGTGATGCGAAAAACACGGAGTCATTGCGCTATCTACCCATGGACGAGGTATTCCAAAAACAAACCAAATTCGCCCATTTTTCCTGCGAGGAAAATGTAAAAACATTCGACATAGTCGCTGGGCATACTTGAAGACTGGCGTTAAATCAAATAATCTTTCGAAAAATTCGTTCAGTCCAGACTCAAATCTACCTAGAATAGGTTTTGGCTGGCACCTGTCAGATTATGATGAGCCAAAACCTACTGTGTAGGTAGATTTGAGAATGGCCTGAATGATTTCTTCGAAGGATGATTTGATTTAACGCCAGTCTTCAAGTATGCGACTATGTCGAATGTTTTTACATTATTCATACTATTACGTTTAGAGAGAGAGAGAGAGAGAGAGATACTTTATTGTCTAAGAAAAATAATTCCTTGTTGACAAAGCTTGTTGAAAAAAATATAGTTGTAAATAGTACTTAAAAATATGATGAGATAAAAATGTAAAAGCACAAATATTCACAAACACAATTTGCATAAAAGGAGTTCACATGTCAAGTAGATAAAATATAACAATATAAAATAAGATTGAAAATATATGTTTGACAGTTTGTTGAAGAACAGTTTTGTATAGTCCTTACGAGAAGAGAAAAAAAAATTGTAAAAAAAAAACAAGGCCACACATCCTGAACATGGTTTCACATGTCATGGAATTAAAATATAATATACCTTCTACAGTTTAAAATGAATTTTAACCTATAGGTGTCAATATAAACATGAAAAAAACAAAACTTATTCATAGCAAAGTTCCATTGTAATATTCCTCAAGGTTGTAGTACGCTTTTGTTATAAGAGCTTCTTTAACAAGAGTTCTGAACCTTCTATAGCTCTCCTCCTTCCTAATTTCAAAGGGTATATGGTTATAGAGCTTTTTACTCTCATAAATTACAGAGTACTTCGTCTGACTTGTTTTTGGAACAGGGAGATGTAGTTTGTTTTCTGTTACTTGCCGAGTTTTGTAATTTGCCTGTTCCTGAGTTACAGCTATATTTTGTTTTTTGTGTATAAGACAAACAGTTTCCAGAATGAAAATACAGGAAAGAGTGAGAATTTTTTCTCTCACAAATAATGAACGGCATGACTCACGCACTCCCACCTTACATAAGAATCTAACCGCTCGCTTTTGCAAAACGAACACTGAGTGAAAAAGTTGCTGACTGCAAAACCCCCAGAAAGCAACACCATATCTCAAGTGGGACTCAATCAGTGAATGATATACCATCCTTGTTGTGGATGAACTCAGTTCATTTGATACTATGCGAAGTGCATAACATCCTGATGCCAATTTCTTTATTAAAGCTGATATATGTTGGTCAAATTTTAATTTGTTGTCCATGACGATTCCTAGGAATTTGGCTTGGTTTTTATTCTCAAGAATATGTCCATTCAAGTGTAATGTGTCGATATTAGAGCTGAAAGTGAGTAAGTTTGTTTTTTTTATGTTAAAACACAAGTAGTTTGCGTCACACCATTTTTTTACAGCTTCCAAATCACTCGAAATTGTTTCTGGGTTCGAAATTAAGTGACAATTGGTACGGCAAAATAAAGCAACTTTAATGCAATAAACTCAACAAATCACAAAACAGCCTACTCACAACACAATAAATCACTCAAATTACTATTAATGTTTCGCCCATTTATTCACTTGATCGCTCTCTGTATTCAACGAACTCCGGACTGCTTCCCTACCGCTATATGTGTCCATTGCTATGGAATTTTCCATATCCCGAACGGGCATTGACATTTCTGGATCTTTCGCGGTAGTTCTCTCCGTGTATAAAGAAATGTTGTGATGCGAACGATGGGAGTGGTCTTCTTCGAATCACGCATGGGCGTAGAGGAAGTCATGAGCGTAGAGAAAAGGTTTTATTGTTTTGCATAATTGTTTTTGATCGTCGAATTCGTAACAATGCGTATTAAAACACACACATACACTGAAAAAAATATTATTTCAATGGTAGGGAGCAATAATGAAGGGGTCACTTTGGAACTTTTTGTTGCAGAATGAGTTATAGCTAGGGTTCTATTCGATTCCATGTGGCAGTTTGATACAGCATAAGAAATGGTTAGGATTTTCTCGTTGTTGAATATTGGTCGGGAGCTGTCTCTATAATCGCAGTTGGATAACAATCTGAAAATCCTTCCATGTGCTATGAAACACACATGTAAGATCACTTGTTCTGCCCGAAGCTGAATTGTTGGGGCTAAGATGGGAGTTGGCATCGATTAGTACGTGCTAATTAGAGCAGCCTCCGCCAAACTAGTCTGATTGTCCTGTGGCATAATAATCCTTGTTCGAAAACACATCTCCTAGTTTGAATAGTTTCTTAACTGATTCAGAGGTATTACCCGAGTTTGTTTGCCGTGGTCCACAGTTTTTTATTCCTGACGTTTCGCCTTTAGCTATAGTAGGCATTATCAAAGTCTATGAGGTAACGAGCGCAATGTTCTCGTTCTCACAGCACACACTACTTTGTTCACGATACGGTCCTCCATATGCCTACTCTCGGATCGAACTTCCTGTATTATTGTGTCAGTGACGGGAGAGGCTTATCATCTATTGTCTGGTTTGAATCATGTGCTCTTTAGTGCACGTAACCAGACTGTATTCATGTTCAATACTTCTTCTTTTCGGTTGAAATTTCATTTATGTTTCTGGATCTCTATGTCTTCTCTGTATAATCCAGGATAGAAGCTCTGAGTCCTGTAAATCACTTGAGTTTTGTTGAATACAATAACGTGATCGTCTTCTGCGAGTGCGTCTTCTGCTCTTGCCGACTGCCTTAGGCGACAATTTCTCTTGTGTTCAGAAGGTCATGTCTCATCTTAACGCTTCTTTTGTTGGTTCCAATGTAGACCGATCCACAGTTACATGGAATCCAGTACACACCTGGTGTTAACCACGGTTCTCTTGGATCTTTAGCTGACCCCAGATTCCATCTGACACTTCGTGTTGGCCCCAGTATCGAATTTTTATCGTGTTATTCCAGCATCCATCCTATCCGATCCGTCACACTTCTTATATATGGCATGAAGGCTTCTTCAATAGCGGGCCTGTCTACAGTTCCTTTGGCGTTATTTCTCTTGGGCCGTATTGCCCGTTCGCCATACTCTTTCCCTTTCAACACATGTTTCAGGTGGTCAAGTTCCTCGGGGAGATTTTGTGGTTCAAGGATGCAGTGGGCCCTTTTCACTAATGTTTTGATTATCCCTCTCTTGTGACATGGTTGGTGGTTGCAGATTTTATCCAGGCATCTATCTGTGTGTGGGCTTTCTGTATACTTCATGCCTAGTATCCTATTATCACGACTGTTCACTAGTACATCCAGGAAATAATTTGTCCCTTGAGTTTCGTGTTCAGATTCCGATGTGAGAGAAATACCTTCAGTTGCTTCCCCATGCTGCCACATCACGAACGTAACATCAACGTACCGTAGCCAGCAGTATGGTTTCAAGATCGCTTGTTCTAAGGTCCGCTGTGCAACACAGGACTTAACAAGCTGCCCATTGCAGAACCATCACCGGTTTGTTCATAGGAAACACCGTTCCACTGTAAATACATCGATGACAAGTTGAGAACAAACAGAGCGGTTATATCTGCTATGATCATCTCCAATCAGCTGTATTGCTTCTTTGACCGAAACCATCATGTAGAAGGATACCACATCAGAACTTTCCAACATATCTCTCGGACCAAGCCTCAAGTCTCTTATTCTTTCGATGAACTTTCACAGCATATATACAGAAAATAGAGCACTTTATTCAACAGTGCGCCAATAAATATTCATGTCATTATTCTCTGCTTTATAAATTAGTTCCATTATTTGACTGTCTTTTACTTTCAAGCTCTGAATCAACATTTATTTTTCTGAAATAAACTCAGAATTGAACTCATTCTCAACGGCAGGATTCTGATTTGGCTTTTATCGACGTAGCCTTTTGTACTTACGACTCGAGAAAGTTGTCCAATGCCAATGAATGATATAAAATCAGTGTAGGGTAAAATTCAATACGAAAAAGTAGCAATTTCGATTCGCTGATTACTTCCCTTCCCTTTCAAACGGCTCGTAAAATTCTGAAGGGCTCGAGGGTTTATCTCGCTACCGAATTCTCGAAGGTCAGTCGTTCAGGGCTTGAGATAAAGGGAATTTCCGTCCCGTGAATCTTGGATTCGCGACTTCGACACTTGAGAAACTTTTTTATGCGATATTGCTTTTTCGGAATAAATTCTTTGAAGATTTGGATTCTCAGATTATCTTAAATGTAGAACCACATGTAACAACATACTGGAGCATGTATTCAGAAAGTGACAAGAGCAATGTTATGTTAGATCAAGCTTCATAATCGCAGTTCGTTCACGTGAGCCAAACTGAATTGATATCTGGAACACCAATGTAATAATATAGTTTAACATAGGTAAAGTTTTCAGGATGGCTCAAAGAATTTTGTACAGTGCGGCATTAAGACGCTTTTCCCCTCCTTAATTTTTGACCGGGAAGATATATCAAGGTTACATCCTACTATTTTGACCACTACACAGTTTCCAAAAATGTATGTGACATCACTCGTCACTGAGAAGAGGTTGAATTTCTTTTCTCTACAACTTTGCTTTGCTATGGGTGCAAAAAACACACGTTTTTGAAAATGTTCACCGATAAAAAAAATCTGTCAATTCTTGAGCAAAGAATAAAGGATTCAGAAAGTAGGAGGCTTACAACCATGGATTTCTCTTCTTAGTGACATAGCAGAGCATGTTCTCTTGCGGTTCTCACATTTTGTGTACGACATCATTCTCATTTCGTACAGAATCTTTTCCTATCCGGCTTTCGCTGCTTCTTTTAATTCTTCACTATCGCTATCGCAAGATATCATCGCATCTCAACAAAAATAAAAACTATTTCGAAAGCAAAAAAAGGGAAATTATAGATTTGATAATCAATATTTATTGACAATTGCCCGTTTCCATGATGATAGGGTTTATTTGATTGAATAAAAGTTATTTTTTCCTACTAGACTAATATCCTTATATGTCCATAATCCATATAGATACTTTCACGGTCGATGCTCTTCCGAATTGTTATCAATCGTTCCCCGCTTGGCAATATCTACACGGATGACTCGACGAGTACAGAATTGTAATATAGTGGTGGAACACCCTATATTCAATTGCATATTTTCTCATTTGCTGTATACACATTTCACAATTATTCTTGTTCTTCTATAACATTAAGTATATCACCATTGTTGATGACAAAGCTGAATAAGTATTTTATTTCATAAGAATCGAAATGATGACTCTACTTTTTAACGAAGGTAGTTCTAGTGTGTTCGACTGTTTCTATGAGCTTTTGCTAGCCAATGACAATCAGCCTAATGGCGTGATGATCACATGATATTCTTCACGTGATGATGGTCATTTAAATAGACTTTGTGAACCATAATTAGTGAGTCTAGTACCAACTCTGTCATATAAACGACAATCCTGTGAACTGGGTTATCCAATAAACACCCTTATTGAAGTTTTGAGTATATTTCCACCGACCAGCTACCTCTAAACCCTGCTCCCGCTCGACCAACCAAGTGACTATACCACATAAAATTTTGGTGTCAGGTGTGGGGTGGAAAAATAGAAATTTTTACATCAGAATTTTCAAACGTTCGTCGTCTCACGCGTAAGCAGACACCGGAAGAACAGATCAGAAGTGCATTGATCTCACCGTTCATTTGAGGACAACAAGCCTGCAATAAGAGTAGCCAGAAATACTCTTTCGACAGGGTTGATCCTGGAAGAAAGCCCTGAACTGAGTAACCTGTCAACACCATCGTTGGTTCCACTAATCCAGTGATCCAGTGTTCGAACGTCCGACGTTCCAGAGATCCAGCGATTCTGTCTTCGACGATCCGGCGTTCCTGTGTTCCCGTAACCCAGCGATCCAGCGTTCCAGTCCAGCGGAACTTCGTTTCAGTATTCCGGAAATTGTGCGTGAATGGATATAATGCCTGCCACAGTGTTATTGTAAGTTTATTGATATTGTTGTATTCGACTCATTTTCCTTTTATTTTTCAATAATTGTAATTCATAAACTCGTTCCCTTACAAGCTCAAAATGCCAAAACTCAACGTAGACTTTGCTATGAAAATTATACCAGAATTTAATGGAGAAAGGAGTATGCTTCATAAGTTTTTGACATGTTGCGATATTGTTCACTCAGAGATTGGACAAGCTGATCTTGCTAGAGACGAACCAGTTTTCATAAATATAATAAAATCAAAACTTTCAGGACAAGCATATAATATTGTCAAATATGATTCTTTTGAAAATTGGGAAGACCTAAGAGCACAGTTGCAAACGGAATTTTCGGAACAAAGAACTATTGGTCAATTACAAAACGAATTATTGAATATAAGGCAAAATTTCTCAGAAGACGTTAGGTCGTATTCTAATAGAGTTATTCGGTTATTATCTGATTTGAATGACGCTTGTGTATCAAGCGAAGGAGAAGAAGCGCGTGTTGCAATAAATAATTTAAATAAAAAATCCGCCCTCAAAGCATTCGTCGATGGATTGAACTCAAGTATTCGCCTCATTATAAAAGCAAGTCGATTCGACGATCTGACATCAGCGATTGAAGCTGCTGTCGAGGAAGAACGAAACTTACGTTCTAAACCTCACCCAAAATTCTTACCAAATAAATTCAAGTGTAAAGTTTGCCACAAAAATAATCACAAAACTGAAGACTGTTACTTCAATAGACCGTCTGCATCATCGAGTTTACCGAGATTTTCAGGAAGAGAAGTGAAGAGGGAACCAGTAAATGTTTTTCAGGGAACTGTAATATGCAAATATTGCAAGAAACCTGGTCATTCTTTGAATAATTGTTATAAATTGAGGCGTAAAAACGGCCAAAATACAGATAACACCTCAAATAATCCAGTTGCAAATGACAACCCTAGTACAAGCTCGGGAAACGAGCTAGGGCTTGGAACGACTGCAGGGAGCCATTCCAATGCCCGAATTCACAAGTAAATAATTACCCTGCTTCGGAAAATGATAATTATAGTAATCCCAATGAAATTGATATGTTCACTATTAATAACTCATGTACTGAACTAGATTCAGTTATGCTAAAAATCCCCACGATGAACGGTGCTCAAGGCAAATTTTTAGTCGACACCGGTTCTCAAATCAGTTTGATAAAAGTGACTTCTTTAGTTGATGAGGCTATCATTCATCATGATTTCAAAGTTAGCTTAAATGGGATATCAGATCAAACTGTTGAAACCTTAGGGGTACATCATGGACAAATAAATTTCGGAAATGATATTAGCGTGAATTATTCTTTTCAGATAGTAAAGAAAGATTTTCCTTTGAAAAATTTTGATGGCATATTGGGAAAAGATTTTTCAAAGATGTCTAAGGCTAATTTAGATTTGGAAAAACTAAGTTTGAATCTTTCAGTAAATGATAAAGCTGTCACATTACAGTTGAATCAAAACAATGATCGAATAAATATTCCAGCAAGAAGTGAAGTGATAATAAAGATAAAGGTTGATAAAAATGAAGAAATAGTTTGTATGAAACAAGAAATTACTGAAGGGGTTTATGTAGGTAATTGTTTAATGAAACCTGTTGATAGTTATGCCTATGTTAGTATTCTCAATTCCACAGAAAGTGATATTCAATTAGAGGAAATAAATTTGATAACTGAAACTCTAGAAAATTATGAAGTACTGCACATGAAGCAAACCGAAGTGGATTACGAGCGTATAAAAAAAGTTAAGTCCATTATCACAACCGATCATATGTCAAATGAAGAACGCGAATCCATCCTTGATATCTGTACGGAATTCAACGATTTGTTTTACTTAGAAGGTGACACCCTAACATATACGAATGCCGTGACTCATAAAATTCCAACTACTCACTCTGATCCCGTATATACGCGACAGTACCGGCTTCCGCATCAACAAAAACTTGAGATTGAGAGACAGGTCGAACAAATGTTGAAAGACGAGATTATCTCGCCTTCTAAAAGTCCTTATAATTCGCCATTACTTCTCGTACCAAAGAAACCGGATGCAAAAGGTAATAAAAAATGGCGCGTTGTAGTAGATTTTCGTAAGTTGAATGAAATTACAGTAGGAGATGCTTACCCTTTACCAAACATAACTTCCATTTTAGATGAGTTAGGAAATTCGAAATTTTTCAGTACCTTAGATTTGGCAAGCGGTTATAATCAAATTCTAATGGATGAAGCCGACAAGGAAAAAACTGCTTTCAGCACTCGTTTTGGGCATTATCATTATAACCGTATGGTTTTTGGATTAAAGGGAAGTCCAGCAACTTTTCAAAGATTACTGAATACAGTTTTAACGGGATTGCAAGGAATAAAGATATTCGTTTATTTGGATGATGTAGTAATTTATGGTCAGAATTTGAAAGAACACAATTCAAAATTGAGAGAGGTTTTTGTCAGATTTAGGGAATATAATTTGAAGTTACAAGCAGAAAAATGCCAGTTTTTGAGACGTGAATTAACATATTTGGGTCACGTCATAACGGAAAATGGAACCCTGCCTGATCCGGCAAAGGTTGAATGTGTTAAAAATTTTCCGAAACCAAACTCAATAAAGGAAATTAAACAGTTTTTAGGGTTAACAGGCTACTATAGGCGCTACATTCCTGAGTATGCTCGTATTGCTATGCCATTGACCAATTTACTGAAAAAGGATGCTCTTTTCAGTTGGACGCCTCAGTGCACGGAATCTTTTAATATTCTTAAGGAAAGATTGATTAGTCCTCCTGTGTTACAGTATCCACAGTTCGATAAAGAATTTGTCTTAACGACAGATGCCAGTCATTACGGGATCTCCGCTATCTTATCACAAGGCGAAATCAGTCGGGATTTGCCTATAGCTTACGCCTCGAGAAGCCTCAGGAAAGCAGAAATCAATTACTCTGCAACCGAAAAAGAGTTAGTAGCGATTGTATGGGGAATTTCTCACTTTAGACCGTACCTTTTTGGTACTAGGTTCAAGGTAGTAACAGATTGTAAGCCCTTAACGTGGATTTTCAAGGTAACTGATCCTTCGAGTCGTCTGTTGAGATTTAGATTGAAATTGGAGGAGTACACTTTCGATATCGTTCATAAATCAGGAATTCAAAATTCAAATGCTGATGCTTTGAGTAGAGCAATTTTCTCAATTTCAGAAGACGGTCCTGATCAAGGTAGTTCAGAAACAAAGCTCGATTACAAAAAGTATTTAGCTGACATTAAGAAAACGATAATAATGAATAGTAATATTCGGGAAAGTGATGAGAGTGTGCTTACACAGAAAGTTGAGAATAGTGTCATAGTAACCTTCATTCGCAATAACAACATTATCGCAAATGAACCGTTGGTTAGTAATTTGATACAAAATCACAAACTGCGCTTATGCAACTTCGACGAAGATAGCCAGCGCGGATTAAAAATAGCCAAGTCAAAGAATAATTTTATTGTATTCGCTAATGTACCAGGTGACGAAAATTCAAGATGCAATTATGAACATCTTTTCGAAGCTCTGGTGAATGTGAGTATGTTTTGTCGAGAGAAAAACATAAATAAGGTTCTCGTTACTAATATTACGAAACAAAAAGAATTTTATCATTTGAAAATGGAATATTTGCGAAGTATGTTGAGATATATCTTTAAAAATACAAGTGTGATTGTTTATATTTTTCTTGACAAAATTCAACGTGAACTGACAAAAGATGAAATTCAAACAATTTTGCTCGAATACCATAATTCTAGTTTTGGTGGACACATCGGTATTTCTAAACTATTCAAGAGAATTAGGCAAAATTATTCATGGAAAAATATGTTCGATGATATTAAAAACTTTGTAAGGTCATGTTCAGTCTGCCAGAAAAATAAAATTTCTAAACGAACTCGAATGCCACTGCAAATAACCTCCACTGCCCAAGTACCTTTTGAAAAATGTTTCTTGGATGTAGTGGGCCCTTTGCCGTTAACACAAAGAAATAATAAATATATCTTAACGTTTCAGTGCGATCTATCTAAATTCTCTTGCGCTATTCCAATACCAGACCAAGAGGCAAACACAATTGCTAAGGCATTTGTTGAAAATATTGTGTGCATTTTTGGGGCACCCCAGATCATTCTGACGGATCAGGGAGCCAATTTCATGAGTTCAGTTTTCAAAGAAACGTGCAAGTTGTTGAAAATAGGCAAAATCAATACTTGTGCTTTCAGACCACAATCTAATGGCGCTCTGGAAAGAAGTCACCGTACGTTAGGAGAATATTTGAGAAATTTTATCGAAGGGGGTCAAGAAAATTGGGATACATGGATTCCTTACGCTATGTTTTCATATAATACTAGCCACAATATGTCGACGAATTACACACCTTTCGAACTTCTATTTGGACATAAAGCTACCTTACCCACTTCTTTAACTAGAAATCCGGAAGTTTTATATAATTACGATGATTATAGTTACGAATTGAAATCGAGAATGCAAAATGCACAAATGATAGCTCGCGAAAATTTGTTGACAGCGAAAGAAAATAATAAAAAATATTACGATAAAAAATTGAATGTAGTAAATTTCCAAACTGGTGACAAGGTTTTATTAAAGGAAGAAAGTTCACCTAAAGGAAAATGTAAAAAACTATTGCCTTTGTGGAAGGGACCTTATGAAATTGTTTCCATCGAGTCAGACGTAAATTCAACAATTTTAATAGGAAAGAAAAGGGTGAAAGTTCATAATAATCGATTGAAACTTTTCATAGAATAAAAATCAATCAATGAATGAATGAAAATTTTACAGATTGCTCGCACTATATCTTGGAAAGCCTGTGCAGTCCGATAAAGAATACAATATAACCGAGATAAACTCAAGTCCAGGAATTTTCTTCGAACAGGTAGGAACACTTCAGCTATACAACAATCGTTGGAGATTACTCACCTATTTAGATTTATCCCCGTATAAAAAGCAGTATAAAACAGTTAAGTTATTTGGTGATGATGTTAGTAGGTTATGCCAAAAGATGAAATCTATAACAATTTTTGAGAAAGTTTGTGAAAGAAGTTTGCCAATTGTTGATGTTAAATTAAATGTCTTGATTTTTCAGCATCAAAGAATGTCATTATTGTTAGGTGATTCTGTGAAGTTGAAGTCGAAACGAAACGCCAATGGTCTTTTCAACTTTATCGGACGAGGATCCAAGTTTCTTTTTGGTACCCTCGATGATGAAGATGCAGAATATTATGATGAACAAATTAATAAGTTGAATGATAATCAAAATCACATTTTCGAACTTGTTAAGGAACAAACTTCAGTTTTTGAATCAGTAATTCAACAATATAATAATTCAGTATTATATGGCGAAATTGACGATTTGAGTTCTAATATAAACTTCCTTTCGAAACAATTACAACAAATCAATAGAAGCGAAATCGAATTAGAAAACTGTGTAGTATCTCTGCAAAGCGCGCTGATTACGTATGTTTCCGTATCAGATCAGCTTTCGGCACAACAGATAAATATTATCAATATAATCGATTCATCTCGCCGTGGAATACTTCATTCTCTAGCAGTGGATAGTCAAATGCTTCTGGAACATCTCAAAAGTATTCAAGTCCATTTACAGAGTGAACTCACATTTCCAGTGAAACTTACTAATGAGTTTATTTTTGAGCTTCAAAAGGTTTGGGAATTACATGTATATTTCCATAATAATAGGTTAAGTTTTTTATTGGTTATTCCTTTAGTAAATGTAAGGCAATATGATGTTATTAAAATTGTTAGTCTACCTGTAAAGATAGGTAATAATTCATATTCTTTCATCCTTCCTCAAAGTGACATTATGGTTATAGATACGTCAAAACAATATTACTTCAACATGGATAGAAAGGAATTGGAAAGATGCATAACTATTTTTCAAAATCGTTATGTCTGCGATCAAGTACAGCCTATTCATTTAGTTCATTTGCATGGAGCATGTGAACCAAATTTGTTCATTCCTGTCAATTTTATTCCGCATTCTTGCGAAAAAAGATTTATGCAACTGACCGAGTCCTTATTTATACAACTTGCAAAAATTAATTCTTGGATTTTTGTATGTCCCAATGAGGAAGTGATCAATTTAGTATGTAGACATTTAAAAAAGTCTTTCATCATTTCTTATATAGGTATTTTGAACATAATGCCAGGGTGTACAGTGTATACTAGTTCTTCAATTTTGAGTTCAAAGAGTGACTACTCTTCCAATATAACGTTTCAATTTATTCCAAATATAACAATTTCACTTCCAGATGATATCATTTTACCAAAAATTAATTCGAATTTGAACCAAATAGTCATTCATAATGACCATATAAATAAATTACGTGGTATTAGTTACAGTCTTGATACATTGAAGGCTAAACAAAATGAAATGATATTGAAGAATGTGAAGAGTCATCAAGTAACGCACATATCTGTTTTATACATTATTGTTTGTCTTGTGATCTCAGTTATAATGGCAAAATGCATTTTCAATGTATACAGGGTTTTACGGAAGTATTATGCATCTACGGATGATAAAAAAGATAACACTCATAAAAATTTTGAGGAAATAGATGAAATTGAACTTGAAGAAAATTCTGAAAGGAAGAATGAGCCAAAAATTTGCACCTTACCCAGGTACAAATTTCCCAAATAGGGGGGTGGTGTAATATAGTGGTGGAACACCCTATATTCAATTGCATATTTTCTCATTTGCTGTATACACATTTCACAATTATTCTTGTTCTTCTATAACATTAAGTATATCACCATTGTTGATGACAAAGCTGAATAAGTATTTTATTTCATAAGAATCGAAATGATGACTCTACTTTTTAACGAAGGTAGTTCTAGTGTGTTCGACTGTTTCTATGAGCTTTTGCTAGCCAATGACAATCAGCCTAATGGCGTGATGATCACATGATATTCTTCACGTGATGATGGTCATTTAAATAGACTTTGTGAACCATAATTAGTGAGTCTAGTACCAACTCTGTCATATAAACGACAATCCTGTGAACTGGGTTATCCAATAAACACCCTTATTGAAGTTTTGAGTATATTTCCACCGACCAGCTACCTCTAAACCCTGCTCCCGCTCGACCAACCAAGTGACTATACCACAGAATTCCCACCCCTTTGTTGTGGATTTGGAAACCTGTCGAACCTCTCTTGCTCAGGGATCTTTTTTCAATAGAACAGCTAAGGTTTGGAACTCCTTGCCAAAAGACGTTTTTTCCTGAGGCTTACAAACTTCAGAAATTCAAAGTAAATGTTAATCCGTATCTCCTGTCCCTCGATTCACGCGGTGTTCTTTGAACATCACAGGGCTTCCCTTTAGTGTGAATCTTCATATAAAAAATAAATAAATAAAACGTATTAAAAAATCTGTATCGTAATGACAAATCTGTATAATAATGAGCTCGTTATGATACAGATTTTACTTCATGATATAAATTTTTGATCAATTGAAAAACCAATTCAGTAGTGGAAGACTACATTGCGAATTCGGTTCAGAATGAAATTCGCATCTGAAATAGAATATTGAACTCTGTTGAGACTAGTAATAATGAAATAAATATTAATATTCCTTCCACTTTCAGATCAGTGGGACCCACATAGCAAATATGAATATAATATTCAAAGTGTTCCAGAATTCATTTGGCCTAGAAAAAATAGCGTTTGCAACTATTAAAAAATGGTTATCAATATACCCGTATAAACCGTACAAAACTCACCTTCGGCTCGTTTCGTATCCCGGTTAATGCTCGTCTTTCAATGACCATTATCACATGATACTTTCTAAATCACACTGAATTTTCAATTTGAAATTTCAAATGAAAATTCAGTGGAAAAAACGTTGTTTGGAAAGCAGGCAAGGCTCATTATACCCCGTTTAGTATCTTGATAAATTCTTATCCAACACTGGTTTTCAAGGTTTTAGTGGAAAAATTCGTTATTTTTCATAAATGTACTACAGTTGCAGAGCCTAGTCCATTCTAGGCAATAATTACGCATTTATTTCAACATAAAATCAATTGACCAGATTACCAAAGGCTCAATCTGACGACATGAAAACTTCAATTCTTTTCGGTAGTATGAGTACAATTGAAAGAAAAAGTGAAGAGCCTTCACTGATTTCCTCAGGTTTTTAGGTAATAAAATTCCAAATTCATTGACTCTTGTTAATTCTTTTTAAATTTTTTGAAACAAAAATGTCTGAATTCCGTTTGGAACATCATTGAATGTGGAAAGACACAAGGCCTGATATTTTTGCTGATAAAACCGTTCTAGTTATGGTATCTGAAAGGGGGTAATAGAAATCTGTGGCTACCAACATGTGTGCAACAAAGAATTGTATTCAGAGTGTTATAAGCACTGTTGTGAATTATTTACTTCAGAATTCAGATGATCATGAGTTATTCAATCCCAATGTGAATCGAATAATACAAGAGTGGATTTTTGGACATGAAAGGTTAAACATTGACATTATTCATAACGTCAACATTTCTGATGATGGAACACCACCTGGGAAAATAATCTTTTCATGATTTATAATTATTGACTCATTTTTTCGGGTGAATCATGAATAATCATTCGAAGGAATAGATACTGCGGGTAGATGGCACTAGTGATTTCGTTTCCAAGTCATGTCTTTTCTTCCCTTTTTCTCACGGACGTCGTAGCCTGAATCAAACATTTTCTTGAACACTTGTACAAAATACCAAAAGATGGCAATAGATTCAGAAAGAGACGTAGACTTGTTATTCAATGTCGTGGATCATTCAAGTTTTGAAGATGATTTTAATGCTCAAACGTGTGTTTCCTTCATAAACTTTTATCGTCAACTCTATTACCAAGCTCCATTAACTTTCTTTCAACATTCAAGTCGAACTGGCAGACAGAACTCTGCATCTATTTTTCCCTTCAGAGGAGAGAAACTTTGTCGTGCATTGTCAAGTAAACGGAAATATCGAAATTATGGTGGAGATAGCGAAAAAAACAGCTCAAATCTTTTCTGCACTGGCATTGACTGACTATATTTCTGAAAACAATGGTACCATCCACTCTGTGTGTCAAAAAAGTCATTCCCCATATTCCTCTTGCCAGCTACCTCTAGATGACAGCACGATTAAGCCCACTACAATGTTTCAATTCACGAATCACAGCCAACCCGCATAAACCCCCGGAACAAATGAATAACTTTCACCAAGTCATATCGCCGACTCCCTTGTGAAATTGTAATTTAACGGTCACGGAATAGTTTCGACTGCTTTCAGTCAGCAGGAGTAGCAGGACCATGTAATTGCATTCCGGCCGTAACTCCTGAATCCGGCAGCAGGATTGAAATTTGCAGCTTAATGCAGTGTTCGAGCGTATGTAAACATCATTTTGTAGAGCGAATATCTGGTCACTTCGCTGTACAGCATCCTCTCTTTCAGTTTCGTCCTATGAAATGGTTCGATTGATGTGTGTCCGGAGATTCTGGTTCAACGGTTCATTGAAAATTTCGTCATACAAGGGATCAGTGAGGAATGGACAGTAGGGAATAGGCATTCAATTGAAATTTGCCGAAAATATCAGTTTCTCTAATCTTCATTATCGTCATATTGTCGAGAAGAAAGGTAGGACTTTGATCCTTCCTTGAGGTTGAATTAGCTCAGATGATCTTTTGTGATAACCAGGTATGAAATCAGTTGTTTGAAAAGACAAATACTAACTTTATTAAATTTCACATTCAATTGAAACGACAATAATTTAATAAAACCTATACTTACAAAATAAAAACCCAACAACACTGAATTTACTTGCCCTATTATTGGGCATAATCGTATTACTGACTACATCTGAGAATTTCTTAAACAATCTAGAGGCTGTTTTCAATTCACCGATCAAAGGTTTATTTATCAATCCCCGAATCAGAGCCACGACAGTTTTTGTATAACACATTCGATTTACTGAGTGTGATGTTTGCCAAAACATTAAGACGTGCATCAAACCATTGTCAACGAATGCGTATGAAAAGGTTTTTTTATTAAGGCCTTCTATACGACATATGCTCCCGGTTCTGAATGATGGCCCCCATCATTAAAGATGGAATCTATCATTCGAACTCTGAAGAATAGATAGTTTTACAAATACCAACAAACAGCAAATGGCTAGAAATCTAGACACACTCCCAAAATTTCTCCCAAGATGCCCTATTTTCTATCTAAGCAAAATACTGCTCATTTTACATTTTTCATTTCCTCATCCACCCTAGTTCTGGCAAGAATTCACCTTCTCTGATGGCGACTGAATTCTCCTATGTACCAGTTTCACTTCATCCTGATTACTGAATGGAACGTAAAAGTTCAAATCTTCCTAACTGCTCCGACTTTCAGTTACTGTTTGGGTAAGACTCTTATGGGAATAAAAGACTGGACAACCCGGCGCCTCCACCATGTCGGGGCTTGCTCCCGGTAATTATTCGTCGGCGAGCTTAGGGCTCAATGATTCATCTCGGTCTGTACTCTCTGTTCAACCCAAATCACCAAAACACCAGATTAACCAAGTAACATTTATTCATATAAAACACAATAGCAAATTTATGTCATCGGGAAAAATATACAAAAGAATAGTTAGGATTAAATAGTTCTTGGGCTCTTCTTTCTTCAGGAGATCAGTCAGCAACTCGATCAGTGAACGTCACCACTACTGCCCGTTATCCATCCTCCGGTTTATTTATAATGAATCTTCAAGTTCAAATGAACGTGACGAATCATTACCATGATTGTTTTTCTAAAACATGGACGGGCTCGCAGTGCGAGTTGATGGCCTGATGTTTTTCTAAACATTACTGAACTTGTCGCAAGGTTTTTATAACAAAGTAATGCTCACCCTGATTTCCCCAATGAAATGATAGCAAGAATATTTAATTATTTTTCCCAAATTTGGGCACTTCATGACAATATTGTAATCGAAATGTTTCTTTCGAACAGTTTTTATTTAAATCCATGAAATACCATATAAAAATCAAAGAATTATGGTGGGAAATTCAACCTTACAAACTCTCCCATCAAGAGAAAATTCGGATGTCTCTTTCTATCTTGTGAGGAAAGGTCATTCCAAATAGAAAAAGACAGTTGACTCTCTCTCGGTATGAGAGTTCACCCTATTTGAAAACAGGTCTCAGACGACGCGACACGACAAAAGTTGATTTGTCAGCGTAGATATGTAAACTGTGTTAGTGGAAGAATATTTCAAAGAGATAATACAGGGTGTAACTGAATAAGTGTAAAACATTTAAGGAGGTGATTCCTCATCGAAAAAAAGATAGGATCTTTCATATAAAGAAACTTCATTGGAGCATCCCCTGTTAAGATACAGCCCCTTAAAGGGGGTACATAAAATTTGTATAACAATTTTTTTCACGAGCACTGAAAAAGTTACAATATTGAAATTAACCTAATGTTTTGTACTACCGAAAAGACACTTAGCCAGTAATTCATTTGGTTTACCCCATGGTTGTAAGGAGTGGAAAACGCAACCCCTAAAATTTATTCCCAATGTAACTTTTTGTTTTATTATTTGTACCATTAAAAAATGTATTTCCGATAGCCTGTTTCATTCTGAACAACAAATGTCTCCTGGGTTTTTTGCCCAAAATAAACCAGTTCGCAGTAAAAAATTATTTTACGAACTACTACATAGATACATCGTCATTAATGCGAAAATATATCTTGAGTTTTTTGCCCAAAATAAACTAGTTTGCAGCATAAATACGAAAATACGGAACTAATCTATCTAGTAGGTCGCTATTAGCGATAGTGACAATTAAATTAGTATGACGCTGTCATGTCAATTTCAATATTGTAACTTTTCCAGTGCTTGTGAAAAAAATTGTTATACAAATTAGATGTACCCCCTTTAAGGGGCTGTATTTTAACAAGGGATGCTCCAATGAAGTTTCTTTATATGAAAGATCCTATCTTTTTTTCGATGAGGAATCACCTCCTTAAATGTTTTACACTTATTCAGTTACACCCTGTATAGACAAAATAGATTCGGAGTAAAATTGTTTTCCTGTATATTAAAGTGTGTCTTATACCTAGAAACGAGGATGCTTGGTTTCTGTTGTGATTGTGAAGGTTGTTCTATGAAAACTTATCAGTAAACGTGGTCTCTTTCCACTCAAAACGATAGGGTCACCAAGCACGAAAGGAACCGACAATACACTATTTATATCCTTGGTCTTATCATGCATGTGGACACATATCAGAATATTTTACGATATAATCCCTCAATTTAATGGTGTTCTTTCCGTTAACCAGGTGACGAACGTCAACCCTCAGTAGTCGAAACTTGTGCGAGCAATGGATTAACGAGGCCTTACCTTTCAATGTGCGATTACCCAGTACGGTGGCCTGGCAGGGATTTGAACCTCGGTCTTTCGTTTGGAAGGCGGACGTGCTAACTCCTACACTTCCGAGATATATTCTGTGGGGCTGTACTATTACCAATACGTGATGGTTTGATAATATGAAGTTTTTTTTATCAAAGATGCGAACTGAAATTAACATGTTTACTTCACAAATCAATGATATCTAAAGAAAATCTGGTTAAATGGAAATAATTTTCGTCTAGGAATGAAAAAAATTATACAAAGTCGTTGCTACCAAGAAAGGAAGGATGTGTCGTAGGTTTGAAAGAATCAAGCAGGCTTGTTTCTTGATAACCAATCTCCTCAAGAAAGTGAAGCATTCACTTCTATATATACGGTCTAGTTTCATTGATCTGTCAGCGTCTGGGGGAAAAATGAACTTGCCCTCAAGAATGACTTTATTTTTTTTCTGAAAAGTACTAAACAGGTTAGTGAGCAGAATACTCTTCGGGAAAGACTCAAATCTGTAGGGCGAAATGTTTTTTCATTTGGAGTTACATAAATTTGATAAGCTAAACGCTGTTTAACAGTATTGCTCAATAATTCGAAAATACTGAATCTAATCCAAAGTTCTAATGAAAGTTCTATGTGATACTAAATATCAAAGATGCATAACCACTCTGGTGCTTTGACTTTTACCTGAAAAATAATTAGTCCATGTTCTCGATATCTCGTATTTTTGATTTCAAACAATTTTATCTGAAGAATTTCCTTCAAAAAATTGCCAACAGAGGCGCACTTCATGAATCTGGTACCGTAACGTCACATTTCCTGCACGCCCGACCACAGTTTTCCATGATTTTAAATTATTTAATTATTTTCGAATCCTTTTTCACTAGGCACTTAACCACCATTTTCACTTATTCTGGAAACAATATGTTGAATTGGGACATTCTGGATACATTCAGTATATCACACAAATATAACTTCCACCTGAGAAACTTGAGGAAGGTTATTAAAGGTGAAGTTTGTTTCCATTATCGTCAAAATAATCTAGCGTTCTGTTATTATCAATTGACATCAAATTTGATTCTGGACTTTTCAAAACTATCTTGTATTTTCGAAACATTCATATATTTTAACACTGAGGAAAAATTTACCTAGGTTAACTACTTTATCTTCACCCGTACTCTAATAATACACCTATATGTCCACAACCCGTTTTATAATGAAGTCCAGATTTTCAACCAATAGAAACCCATTATTTTTCAATCAGGCATGATGTGCATGCTCTGCATTTGACGTTTGTCAAGTCAAAATCGGTACAGGTATTGCATTTTTGAAGAATATAGGCAAACAAAATGTCTGATACCAGCGATATGGGAGAATCACCTTCGACACCTTCACCGGCAGAAATACAGTTAGAATGATCAAATTTTCCATTTGACAAATGCATGATTTATTACTTTATTTTTTCAATCAAGTTTTCTGAGCTCTCCGTAGCCGAGCGTTCCAAGGCGCTGAGATTATATCAGCTGGAAGGAAGTGACATGCGTTCGACTATGGCCTCGAACATTCTATTTTTTTTTATTTTCGATTTTCTATTCATTTCTCATCCTTTTATTTCTCGAAGCAATACCATTAATTACAATTTTGTAGAATTTTTCAAAGAAATTCGTTTAATTATTGTGTGCAATACAAATATAAAAATATAATATTTGTAGCTCTTCAATATTTATCGGGTGTATATAAAATAGCGTATGCAACTCTAATGTAATGGTTAATAATACACTCGCATCAACCATTCACCTTTGCCTCGTTTCTTATCCCGGTTGATGTTCGTGTATTAATAACCATCATTACATGATCGTTGCATAATATACTATTTTCTACAAACGTGTTAAAAATGCCATTTTTAGCACTCCATAGAAGCCTTAAAAATGTGACTTTGAGGCACTGAGTGCCTTAAAATCACTTCATGGCACTGAGTGCCTTAAAATGTTTATGGCACTGCTGTCAAAAGTGAATTGTCAGATTTTGAAAGCAAACGTCAAAATATTCAGATTTTATTTATTAACATTATCATTAATAAAACAATTTGTGCAATTTGACAAATTAATTTCTTGCACTGCTGTTTCACCAATTTTCATGGCTAAGGAAGAATGATGCGTAGAAATAATTGAATTTCCAGTCGAAGTTGAGGCCACAATTTCTTCGGATGTTTGTTGTTGGATTGATGTTGTTGGTAATGTTCGCTGCACCGTCAAAATTTAATTCAAACTGTATAATTACTTTATTTGAACGTTTGTAGAAAAAATATTGTATGATATACGTGTTAAAAGTACCTTTCAAGGCACTCATGTGAATTGCAGAATTCGCTTCGCTCATTATGCAAACCTTCACATGCGTGCCTTAAAAATGTACTTTTAACACTTATATCATAAATAACTATTATATATTATAGTGATGGATATTGAATTCGGTACTATTAACACCACGAACAATGCGAAATGCTTTATAATAAAAGTAACTAGAGGTAAAAAATTCACCCAATAATAGCAATAGTAATGATAAAAATGTAAAAAGAACAACGTGATATGAAATAAACAGAACTAAATGGAATATAGTTTGATATTGAGTTCATTGAAATTTGAAATACTTCAAATTGAAGTTCCCAACTGTCAAACTTGTATGAAAGGGGTAAGTTTTCTATGGCTTGTCTACACAATTGTTTTGTATCAATGTTTCTATATACTAGTGAGCTGTCGCTTGATTGGAATTGCAGCTTTGGAAAATCGCATTTGCATCATCAGATTATCTTCAAAAAATGTAAGTTCTCACTATAGGCATTAGAAGTAATGGACTGGTCCTTATGACAGTTTTCCATTTAATACGATGCAGTATAGATGAGAGAGAGGAAGGATATGAACATTGAAGTGATATTGTGAAGGACAGAATTATAATTCTAGAGTTGAATTACTCTATCCTTCCTATCCTCTCTTTATATGCTACATCGAGGAAGGAATTCGCTTAGAGGTTAAAATTGAAGTATTCTATCTTGCTCACTTTGCAGTCCTCTCTCTTAGGGCCAGTCCATTAGTTATAATGATTATGGTTCTTGATTTCTCAGATCGAGAGGAATTGACTGAACAATGCATATCAGTCAACGCATCATGGTTTTTATGTATCTTGCTGAATATAGTTTTTCTGGAAATTCAAACCTATAGATGGATATTCTGATGATTACAGTCAGTTCGCCTTTCAAGCAGAAGACCGGGGTTCGAATCCATTGCTCAAAAAAAGTTTTGACTTGTGATGGTTGACGTTCGTCAGCTGGTTAACGGAATGAACAATTTTAGAAAAATTTTAGTTCCACAATGAACCCATGTTTCGTTCCCGATCTTCTGAAGAATATAACTATTCGAACTTGAGTCTTCCCAAATGAATATTCCACTCCGAAACCTGCAAATGACTTTTCCTCTCATCACACTATTCCTATATTCGCTCCCGGATCCACGAAACATCAAAAATATCATCATGAAAGAACACTCGCCGTGACATTTCTAGCGTGATTCATTCTCGTTGCATTACCCGAATTGATGGAATTTCCTCCCGAGAATCACCTTTTGATGCCTGTATTTTGTATTCCGAAGACTGGAAAGGCCTTTTAACTTTCGACTTGGACGGATTCAATTTCCGGTACTTTGCGAGAGTCTCTTTTGTGGGGATGACCGTAATGTGTGAGGTTTCTGTTCCAGATGGAGCCGAAAGCTCCGTCGGAGTCCTATGGGATGTGGGGAAGGGTGAGCTACTTTCCAGGGGGTGTAAAGACAAACGGATAATTGAATTGGCAGGAAAGTCGCACACACCTCCTTTTGAGAGCGTAAGATTATTCGAGAAGATGATTGAATTCGACCTCATAGTTACCTCTAGCAGGAAAATTAAAATCTATTTGCGTTGATGTCAGAGTTGAATTTACGGTTGCTGATTTCTGTACAACTTTATGGACACCCTCAAGCACCTCCAACCGATACAATGTCCATTTTTCATTTCGAATCACTGGAAAACAATTAAAAAAGATATAAACAAATGGGGATCTCGAACAATTTTTGCAGCTGGAAGTGAAATTGAAACCTCTCAACCAATTTTCGGCAAAAGACGATCCATTTTATAAAAATTATACTGATTTGGTCAAATATTATCTGATATATTAGAAATGGGTTCTTTACGACCTGATTAAGTGTCCGCTAATCGGTGCTGAGGAATGGACATCACATCCAGTCATTTGCTAGAGTGAAAGTACAGACCGAGCACCATTATTTTAACGGACTGTTAATCAGGTCGTCAAGTACCTGCCCTAAAAATCAGAGAAGAATGGTGTTTTCGGTTATAATTGCACGAGTGCATAAAAATTATCGATAATTTTGCAAGAAAGCGTGATATCTAAAAATTGCAAGTTTTTATTTTGGCGAAAGTGCCCGAGTCCGAAGGACGAGGGCTCTTTTACAAAATATGAAAATAACCGAATGCAATTCGTATAAGATATCACGTTTGAATGCAAAATTATCTTGTCATTTTTATGCACGAATGTAATTCATTGGAATATTTCACGAATAAAGAAATTCTCAAGGAAATGTTATTTTTTGTTCATTTATATTTTCCTCTATAGATAATATCGAGTGCTCACCTAAACGCGAAATGTTTTTCTATTTTTGAAGTCTATCTGACATTTATTTGTGTTGTTTACTGACGTCTATGGTGACTTGATACAATGCAATTACCGCTGTAAGTTTTCGATACAATGCAATTACCGCTGTAAGTTTTCGATAATTGCATTGCTCTTATGGGACATTTTATGTATGAGGGAAATATTCGGTATAACTTTTTTTCATGGTAAGAATAAATGAAATTCCCCAATAGGGTTTTCCAAGTACTCTTTGTAGGAGTTTCCGTGAATATGATCGCAACAGTACATTCAGTTAGAACACAGGAGTACCAGACATCAGCGATTTTAGCAAAGAGTCTGAGGGGTGGAAACAGATTGTGGAACTTGGAATTATCGTACGAAATGAAAGCGAACATGGGTTGGGATATTATGAATTGTTTCCTGTTGAATCTATTTTGATTTTTTTCTTTTATTCGTTTCAGCAAGGATTTTGTTCCTAAAGTTCACTGGCGTTCTTCTCTCTTTTTGGGGTTCTCAACCCACCACAATCTGAAAGAATGAGAATTAATATTCATTTATTTATTTATTTATTTATTCATTTATTTATTTAACAGGTAGTCCCAATTACAATTTGTTTTGAGAAAGAAAAAAGTTTGTAGAATCTTAAAGCTAACTAAAGATAAATACATAATACAATACAATAATATAGAACACACTACAATATAACGGTAATACAATAAAGTGGTAAATATAATATAAAGTACAAAACCATATAATGAAATAATACTACAAAACAATGAAAGGAAGTGTTTCAGGAAATAATGCGACTCAGTTCAATTTCAATGGTATTTGTGGAGCTGCTAAAGATATCCGGTTGATACTTTTCTGAGCATTCGGGTTATAGGAGAGAAAAAACCATAATTTGTGTAATGAAACAGTGTTTTGAATATTTCGTTACTGACTCTGGTCTGTCTGTTGACATTCAAATCGATTAAAGGTTGGGGTAATATTGGAGTATATACAAGTGTAGGAGGGGAGATTTCCAATCTACCCCGATAAGTTGCTGCGATAATTGCTAGTTCCTTCTGATTGATATACGATTAGTCAGCAACTTTTCCTATATCTCAAATTTGCCTATCGAAGAATTCACGAACTAATATTTATGAAAAAGGGGAATGGCCCAGCTCTTCAGGTTGACTGACAGTCATTCGATATCTGAAGTTAAGCAACGCCGAGCGCGGTTAGTACTTGGATGGGTGACCATCCAGGGAAATACCGTGTCGAAAGCCCGTACAGCTGCAGCGGAGTAGCATATCATAGCTCGCAGACAATATATCAATGAACACAAGATATATTGAGGATATGCCGTCCTTCGGAGGGGACGTTAAGCCGTCGGTCCCGAGTCCATGGATGTTGGGCTCGTTAAAGATCTCTACCTCTGGTTGGAATACCAGAGGGTTCGGCAAAATTTCCGGTTGGGGGAAGTGTGCTCACCGGCGTCGGTGATTGGCCTTGGTAGCGGAAATAGGCCGACGTTAAATAAAAAGTAAAAAAAAGAAAAAATATTTATAAAAATACTTATCGATGATGTTTAGGATACCAAAGCCCCTTCCATTCTCAAACCTGTCATAAATATTCTCTTTTAATTTCGTTTTCATTGTCGGTTCTTGTAAATGTCAGAAATTTGAGTTTTGGCAAAACAATATATTCAATTTTTTCATATTGTGGTAGGTTGAGAACCCAAAAAAAACTAGAGGAAAGAAAACATCCACAACAAATTGATGAAATTCAAACATTGCGTTATTCTTGTTTGGTTAGCCATGAACGATTTCGAGGGTCTCTGTATCAGATACAACAGCCAACTCCAGGTTTCCTTCAGATGGAATATAAACAAATTCAATGACATTGTAAGTCAGCGACCGAAGCGAGAAACATCAGGGTTTGAATAGATTTCAAGACGTTACAATAGACCTGAAAAAGTCGAATTGACTCAAGTGAAGAATTGATTTGATAAAAAAAATCTCACGTATTACTCACGTAATTGACAAGGTGTTGTCAAAGCTTTACGATGTAGTTTGTTTCACGATAAAATATATTATTTCGATACTGGAAATGAATATCAAGGGTGGATTTCTTTTCGGTTATAATTGCACGAGTGCATTAAAATTACCGATAATTTTGCAAGAAAGCGTGATATCTAAAAATTGCAAGTTTATTTTCATATTTTGGCGAAAGTGCCCGAGTCCGAAGAACGAGGGCTCTTTTACAAAATATGAAAATAATCGAATGCAATTTGCAAGATATCACGCTTGAATGCAAAATTATCTGGTCATTTTTATGCAAGAATGTAATTCATTGGAATATTTCACGAATAAAGAAATTCTCAAGGGAATGTTATTTTTTTTTAATTATATTTTCCTCTATAAATTTTATGGAGTACTCACCAAAACGCAAAATGTTTTTCTATTTTTGAAGTCTATTTGACATTTATTTGTGTTGTTTACTGACGTCTAGCGATACGGTTTCGAATTTGTTGTTATGGTGACTTGATACAATGCAATTACCGTTGTAAGTTTTCGATACAATGCAATCACCGCTGTAAGATTTCGATAATGGCATTGCTCTCATGGGACATTTTATACAGGGTGTCCCAAACTCGATGGCCTATTAGAAATTTCTGGAAAACGGTACATAGGATTATTTTGAAAATTTTATTTCCTGAGTAATTAGTTCCCTATACCTATCTCTAGTGGTTTTCGAGAAATTCATTGATTTCCTTATTTTTTGTGCGAAACATAGCTTTAATCAAATGCTTATTAATGCGGTATTTGGATTCGAAGACAGCTGAAATTTTGGATGTAGTTTGATAATGCCTTGTGTATCAGTTGTTTCTGAGGAAATCCTTCCTCCATTATACAGGGTCGTTCAAAATTCTGTCATATTGCTGATACAAACGAAAGTGGTGAAAAGTGCATTTTTTCAAATGGAACATCCTGTATATTATCGAAAATCCTGAAAGACAATTGGAGTTCCTTCCAAATGATGTGTCATGTTCATATACCTGAATATTCAGGTTCCCGAAATAAATGCAAGTTCCTATAAAAATTGGATCATTTTGACATATTTTGTATTAGGTAGCTATGAAATGTCATGGAACATGCCATCATGAAAATTCAACAATTAATGCATCGATAATGAAACGTTTGCGCATCATTAACGTAAATTTTATTAAAAAAGAATAAAAATAGAAGGCAATAATGATTCTAATGAAGTTTGATTAGAAAAGAATCAAAATGGAAGGCAATAACAATTCAATTGAAGTTTAGATGAAATTGATTATTCTTCATGGCCAATGTGATCATATTATAGCAAGAACATGTAAATTGTTCTGTAGTATATTGAAGTGTGTGACTATCATTTTCGATTCCCAGTATAACTAATCAAAATAGGTCATATTTCCTGATTGAAATGATCTAGTGTGCCGTGACAAGAAAAGAGCAAAACAAACTTCAATTTTGACAAGCAGTGATTCCCATAGTGTTCCTATCAGAAGAAAGCATCAAAAATAAAAAAAATCGAGTAGAAAAAGAGATATTTGAATTGGGGTTGGTCTCATTTTGTTAGCAAAACAATAACAAAATATCAATATTTGATAAAAGTTAGAGATAGGTATTGAAATGTGTGAAGATGACGAACTGATTGTACATAGAATGATTAATATATAGGTTAAGTGATTGCGATCTACCTCTTGAAAATATTTCCACCGTTGCAGTGTTGCCACATCGGCTTGTAACTAATATCGACTTCCTAATTTCAAATGGGGAACACCCAGTATTTCATTCCGTATTTGAATTATACTGATAAATACAAATAACTTTTACTGAACATGTCGTATACCAGAACATTTTGCATGTTCTTGCTATAGTTTGATCACATTGACCATGAAGAATGAACAATTTCCATTCTGATTCTATTCTAATCAAATTTACGTTATCGAACGCGCAAAAGTTTTATTATTTATGCATTGATTGTCATAATGACATGTTCCAAGACATTTCATAGCTACCTAATACAAAATATGTCAAAATAATCCAATTTTTATAGAAACATGCATTTATTTCGGAAACCTGACTATTTAGGTATAGGAACATGACACATCATTTGAAAAGAACTCCAATTGTCTTTCAGGATTTTCGATAATATACAGGTTGTTCCATTTGAAAAAATGCACTTTTCACCACTTTTGTATGTATCGGTAAAATCACAAATTTTGAACGACCCTGTATAATGGAGGAAGAATTTCCTTAGACACAACTGATACACAAGGCTTTGTCAAACTACATCCAAAATTCAAGCTGTCTTTGAATCCAAATACCGCAGCAATAAACATTTGATTGAAGCTATGTTTCACACAAAAAATAAGGAAATCAATGAATTTCTCGAAAACCACTAGAGATAGGTATAGGGAAGTATCATACAAAATAATCGGAAAGCAATAACAAAGCGAGAAATGCAATAATATATAGCGTGTCCCATTTAAATTATCATAGTTGCTGCTACTTTCCAATATAAGCAGCAACGTCGCAGCGCTGAAAATATTTCAGATCGATAGAACAGAACTAATTACTCGAGAAATCAAATTTTCAAAATAATCCCATGTCCCGTTTTCCAGAAATTTCTAATAGGCCATCGAGTTTGGTACACCCTGTATATGAGGGAAATATTCGACGAAATCGACTAAGTTTCTCCATAAAATAATGCTACATTAAAATTACTTTCACAGCATTACCAAAAAGTATGTGGAAATAGCTAAAAACCCTTCATAGAATGGCAGAACACGATCGCGACTATTATATCATAATATATTTCAATTGGAGACTCTTTCAAACTTCGCGTATTCCGAGCATTGTTCTAAAAATATGCAAATTTTGTTTTTCTTCAACAAGAAACTATTAATCAGTCTGAATGTTTTCAAAAAGTTGATACTATCAGATGAAACTTTTTAAACGCTGTATCAGAGATGGGATGATACCTTTGAAAAAAAATTGGGGTAGAATGGGGACTTTAAGAGAGATACAAATGGGTATCTTTGAGGCATCGAAATAATCTCCTCCGTGATCTTATCAAAAATTTTCAATATTTCCGTTCATTTTAGAAATATTCTTATATATTAGTTACAAAGGAAACTATTGTTGCTGTATTGATCTCTGTCATTTAAATGATCTGAAATCGTAGGAAATTATTCTTCTTGGAAATATCTTTCTGAAGATGTTTTACACATAGTGAACTCGTATTGCGATTGGTGAAGATGGAGTGGAAAATTCCTTTTGGATTGTCATTTAGGAATGATTTTCGCCATTGTCGATGTGAGAAGTAACTGTCTAACAAACCCATCTGTTCATCGATTGGCTGAAAGGTTTGCAATCCTCCTCACTCTAAACGTATTTATCAAAATTATTCAGATTTTCTATCAGACCCCAAAACGAAATGATTCATGACCAATAATTAACACCCCGTGATTGAATCGCTATGTAGTAAATTCACCTTTCACGATCAACAACGCACGTATTTCCGGTTTCGATCAAGTTGATGAAGCGGAAAATACCAGTTTCTAATTAATTCTGTATGTAGATACTGGTGTTGGGAATCGAATTTTGATCCGGCTTTTAATCAACATGTTCGCACACAAGCGATGTTGGTTTTTCATTTATTCGACACAAAAAACGTTAGATTGGATCAGCGATTGGACCTCTGAATGATCAATCGAAAAGGACAATATTTGTCATGTGTTTTGGTGCTGGGGAAGTGACACACATTGATTTGACATCGGATGGAAGTTTCAGAGATATTAATGAAATTCGACTATTCACCTTATTTTACATGAAAAATGACTGAAAGAGGGTCACGTTCTACTTCAAGCTTGCAAAACTGGATATTTTTGAAAATAATTTAAAAAAATCTGTTTTTACTGGACATTTTGGATAATGCTAATGGAAAAACTTGTTCAATTTTAAATTTCATACATCTATGACAAATTTAAATTCCGGTGTAACTTCAAACCGTTTCTTTTTCATTCTTTGGAAACTTCTGCACTACCGCTTTAAAAAAATCATAATCCAAATTCCGAAATTTTGATACATACGATTTCTCATAGATGCAATATATTGGTCGGAAGGATCTCAGTTACACTGTGCCCTGGAAAAAAATTAACTCTTTTCCAGCAGTTTGTGTTTCTTGGTATGAAAATATCCTATAGTCGGGCTGTTCGAAAGATAGAATTCAAGGACACGTAAACAGTGAATGTCTGCATCTATATATATATAGCCTGCGCGGCGTAGCTACGCCTTCTAAACTGAAATAAATGAAGAACTGTTTACACTGTACTGTACTCATTTGTGCTTTGTATTTACGTGTGTTACGTTAATTAAATAATATGGATAGAAACACTCTTTCACCTCCAAGAAAAAGAAAAAAAAAACATTCAACTGTAGAGGAAAAACGTGTAATAATGAACACTTATAAAAAAGCATCCCAGGAGTTGATGGGAGAACGACGCGACGCGGCGACGTTTTTGTGGAGTGGTGTAAATCGGACTTAGTTACATTGGGGAGAGGAACATTCAAAGAGTGCGTGCCGTTCACGTGATCATTCTATCTTTTCAGCGGCTACACTATAGTATTACCAATGAGATGTGACAGTGACTCAGATTTGAATCATCAGAAGTGAAATACATTATGAAAATAGTTTAGTTGAATCCCAGTCAGTTCTTTAAAACAATATTAATATTGACAGTTTCAGAACAGCGGGTGACAGCAGAGGTAAGACACTTCTGCACTGAATCTATCAACATATGAAAGATCTATATAATGTGGAATATAAGTTTGTCACTGTGCGGATATTCAACTAATTCAGTATTGGCAAAAACAGTATTGCTGAAATTCGATTGAGTTATATGATTCGTATATAAATATAGTGATACATTAAACAGTTCTACAGATTGGAAAGAAGGATTAGAGCTAATAAGGAAGAAGAAAATTTGAAAACAGAAAAGTGCATATTTTTTCCGGTGCAAATCTTAGTTGAGTTTGTTTGTACTAACAAACGTTATGTATCGGTGAAAATATCTCGAGATCGAATAGGGCCTCTTCATTCATGATTGAAATTCAAAAGTGTGGAATCCTATGTTGGAAATACTGTTTGATTGTCATTATGTCAATCCTCAAATTTTTGACATTCACAAAAAACGAACCTAGGAGAGAATAGTTGTCAAAGAGTTTTGAAAATGGAATCGGATTTGGTTTCCGAAACATCAACGCTAAGTATTTTGACATTTATCTGTTCTGGAATTTTTTTGATAGTTAAATTCGAGATATAATCAACGCAGCAATTTATCTGGATAGAAAAAAATCTGACCTTCTACTATAGATTCCAATATCAATTCCTATTTTTTCAGATTGTGGCAGTGAACGATGGGATTCGAAACTCTGGTGTAAAAGTTGAAACTTCACCTAGAGATCGATTACCCTAACACCAAACTGATATTTCTGCACTCGACGCGCGTTTCGCTAACAAGATTAGAATCTTCAGGAGAAGAAATTCAATCAATCAATTTTTTCTCCTGGAGATGCTAGCCTTGTAAGCTAGAAACACCTATTTTTCCCTCATTGAATCTCATATTAGGTATGGCATAGCTTTCTGGGGTTTCTGTAGCCAGAATTTATTACAGTCTGTTTTTGTCCAACAAAAAAGGGCCATAAGGTACTTGTGCAGGGCCAAAGCAAGAGACCACTGTAGACCGCTGTTTATATCCCAAAAAATTCTTACCATTACAAGTATTTTCATTTTGGAAACTGTCTGTTTAATTCATAACAAACAGTCTACAAGGAATAATATGATTCGCACTCACGTAACCACCCGAAGTAATAACCTTTGCATGCCAATACCAAAGACAACTCTCATAAAATATTCAGTTGTATATGAAAGTAAAAAAATATATAACCATCTACCGGAATATTTAAAAGAATTGAAAAATCTTAAGCACTTCAGAAAAGCAGTAAAGGACTTCCTCATGCCAAAAGCATACTACGACCTGCAGGAATACTATAATGAAAATTTCTGACCTAAAATAGAAGTTTTTACATTTTGTATGTGTTTTAGCGGAATTACTTATTTGTAATGAACTGAACTTATTGTTTTCCATTTTTCTAACCTTTATTTTATCAATAATTTTTTTACAATTATTATTTCAATTCATGAATTACATTTTATACTTTGAATTATATACTTATATATTTACCTGTACATATTAACATTTCATTTTTATATATGAGAATATGGATTATACCACAAGTTATTGTACTCGTCGCTTTGTCAATAAGAACTTATTCTTGGACAATAAAGCACAGTTTTGATTGATTGATTGATTGAGTGCCTATTTCCGTACATCCGTACGTTGAAATCCTTCTCGAGTTTTAAATTATTATCCATCAGAATACCAATATGTATTCTCCATCAATCTGTATGAGTTATTCATCATGGGCCAAATATGGTCATTTGAATCCACTGATATTGATTTTTGAAACAAAGTTCTGATGCTGATTCAACATACGGGTATCATTTTCGTTCAAATCGGAGGTGGTTTCTTCATTTTCAAAATGAAAATTGTGATGATTTTGCATATAATCACCATGAATTACTAATTATCAATAAAGAATGAAAGTTCTTTCGAAATCTGAAGTGTAAATGGTGAACAATAGTAGCCTCGAAATGGATCCTTGGGGTGAACCTGAAGATTCTTATGATAATTATGTGAAGTGAAATGGAAAATTGTACAGAGGGCCAGGTGACAAATGACATATGTGAACTGATCGTTCTCGGGTGCGAGAAAGAATATGCTCCTTTTTTCATCTTTAAAGGAACATACATTCCAAGACGGGAAATAGAGCTGCGTTTTGGTTCAAAATTATGCCCATCACTTCGGGCTAATTATGCCCATTTTTTCAAACTAGACACTGGAGTTCGAAGGAAGATCTACCATTATTTCTAGGATGAATTTAATTGAGAGGTGCCGCTGAATATTTCTGGAAGCAACTCGGTAGGAATCATACCTGTGATGATCGGCCACATCTCAGACAACTCCACCCCCCGATATTCTGAAATGAATGAGATTTCATTAGATTTATTGATGGTTCATATTTACTGTGAACATTATATACGGTATTCTGAAATGAAAATTAAAAAAAAATAGGAAACCAAGCATTTGCTATACTACATTTGACAACACGGACTTTCCAGTTATCATAAAAGAATAAGACGAAAATGAAGTTAAAAATTCCTCAGCTCGATGTTATTGAAAATTCCAATATTGAACAGCGCATTCCACCTTTGGCTTATCCGTATGTAGCAGATAGCGTTTTAATGAATGTCCGAAGTATGTTTCGCGAAGATCTCCCAAGAATTTTATGGAAGTTGCGGCAAACTTCCAAGCAAAAGCTTATCCCGCGTCGTGTGATTTTTCACGGAAGTTTACTACGTGTTTCAAAATTTACTAAGCGGTAAATCGATGTTAAATGTCGGTGGCAGTGCAAACATCGCAGGAAACCGATAAAGAAGAGCTTGTTTCTTGCCGTCTTGATTTACGGCCTCTTAGCCCGATTGTTAAGATGAAGTGTTCTACGAGATAGCCTCTCCGACTATCTCTCCTTTTTTACTGAGCAATTCAATTGTGCCACTCAAGTTGGCCGCAGTAGCGAATGTATGGCTCCTCCAGATCTCTCCGAGATAACGAACTTGAATGATGTTCCTTCCCTCATGTTTGTTCCGGGGATATGATTTCGTAGGACAGAAACAGATAGGAAGCGGAAAGAAAACGCAAATTACGGTGGAAAATATTTGGAGAAGCGTCTGAATGGGAAACTCGTGTTTGAAAAAGAAGATTGATGATAGCCAAAGTGAGAGGTTAAAGATTACTCATCGAATTCTTCAATATCATCAACACTCGTCTGAATCTTTGGGTATGGCATCATTATAACATAACTATTTCATATTCGATATCTCGATTTTTGTAACTACTTCATTTTTTTTATCAATCAATTCTCATTTTCATTATTGACCAAAAAATCCATTTCAACCTTCCGTTTGCGATTTGATTTCCTCCTTTGAATTGTATTTCCATCCTTTCGTTCTTAACAAAAGGTTTCAATAGAGTTGATAATATAGACAATGGGATTCCGGACCATACTGTTACGAATTCGCTAGCGCTCTCCTAACGCCGGCACTGACGAGATCGTAAACGCAGATGAGGGATCGCGTCGTAGCGAACGTCATTTTCCTGGAACCGTAAATGCCGCCTGGAGGATTCGAGACACGTCATCGGGGCTTCTCTCGAGGATTCTCGATAGATACGCAAGTATATAAGCAAACGCGACATCGCGGCGAAGTGAAGTTTTTAGTCAGAGAGTTTGTTATTCGGAAGATTGTATTCGGAGCTAAGTAGAGCGATTTTGGTAGAGCTAAGTGGAGAGAGTCTTGTTATTGCTAAGTGCGAAGGTGTAGAATTTTTAGTACAGAATCTAGTACCGAGCATTGGAAAGTTATCGGAGCGATTTAAGTGATTGTGTTGTATTGTATTGTGATAGAGTTATAATAAAATAAGTTCAGTGTTGTTTGGTGTTTTAATCGACGAACCCAAGGATATATCGTAACAGTGGTGTCGGAAGTGGAATTTCGCTGATAAATAAAAACAGTTTATAGTAAATGAGAGAAGTACATCTTACGATACGATGGAGGATATGTTGAAATTTATCCAAAACCAATTTGCGGATTGAGAAAGACGACGACAGGAGGATGGAAAGCGACGGCTGGAGGAAAAAGAATTAGAGGAAAAGCGACGGCAGGAGGAAAAATAAGAACGAAAAGAATAGCTTAGGAAAATTCTTGAAAATGAAAAGAAAGAACGAGAAGAAGGACTCCAGAAAATTCTCGAAAATGAAAAAAAAAACTAGAAGATGAAAAGAAAGTTCGAGAAGAATCGCTCAAGAAAATTCTCGAAAATGAAAAGGAAGAACGAGAATTAGAACGAGAGAATGAAAAGAAAGAACGGGAGGAAGCACTCCAGAAACTTCTCGAAGAACAGAGAAAAGAACGAGATGACCTCCAGAAAATTCTAGAACAACAAAAGAATGAATTAGAGCAAATGGAAAAACAACGAGAAGCAGACTTCCAGAAAGTTCTAGAAAATTAGAACAAGCTCTTCGAGCATGTTTCACATGAAACAAAAGTACAAATGGAGGAACTAAAAGGAGAACTGAAGGAAGATGTCGATAAAAAACTGGAATTAGTGCGAGAGGAGATGAAAGAACTAGAAAAGAGAGTCGAAAAGAAGATAGCATTTCTCAGGAACCAAGATCGCCAAGACAGGGTTGCCACATCAGGAATTTCCGTAAAACCGCCGACTTTTGATGGGCAGTCTTCTTGGTCCATGTATCGTCGACAATTTGAGGCTGCGGCAGAAACCAATGGAAGGGGCGAAGAAGAAAAGGCTACGGCACTCATAGCAGCTTTAAGAGGGCCAGCTTTGGGTATATTACAAACGATACGCATAGATCAGCAGAAGCAATATGAGGACCTGATTTCTGCACTAGAGTTGAGGTATGGCGATCAACACCGAGAACAGCTGTGAGAGGTGAGAGTATTCAGGAATTTGAGGCAGATGTTCGACGCCTAATCCAGCTGGCGTACCCAGATGCGCCCGGAGATTTCAAGGAGCAATTGGCTGTGCAGATATTTATTGACGGACTTAGAGACCCAGAAATCCAATAAACTCTGCGACTCACAAATTTTAAAAGGAGTAGCGATGCCTTGGTTCGCTCTTTGGAAGTGGAGGCGGCATTCAACACGTCGAGGCCGAAAGTACGAGCAGTTTCAATAGAAGAACCGGAACAACGACTTGGCACAGCGAATAATTCAGTCGAGAAGGTTCTGGAGGAAATAAAATTAATGATAAGTGGAATGAGCACCCAGAAGAGAGGAAAATGCTACAGATGTGGAAAATCAGGACATCTTATAAAAGACTGTCGGGTGAAAATGTCGCATAGGATCTGCTATAGCTGTAGAAGGCCGGGGCATATGATAAAAGACTGCTGGAAGGGAATGACACAGAGTAAATGTTATAGATATGGAAGATCAGGGCATTTCATGGAAGATTGCAAGGTGAGAATGCCAACTCACTTGCCAGGACGCCGAAAAGTTCGCAACCACCTGCAAGGTCAAGGTCACCGAGGGTCATCTGTGTTAACAGTCTGAAAAGAACATCTGAGAGTCACACCATTCCAGGAAAATTGAATAAAATGGATATAATATGCACCATAGACACTGGTGCTCTAGTTTCCTTGGTACGCAGCGACATCCTTCGGCCTTGAAACGTAAAGCCTTTTTCATCCAACGTCGTGATTCGGACAGTCACTGGTGAAAACGCACCTATTCGAGGAGAGGCTGATGCTACGTTGATTCTTGGGCTACTCACTATAACAGGTACAGTTTACGTCGCAGATATAGAAGATGAAGTTATACTCGGAATGGACTTGATCAGTGACCATGGAACTTCATTCGACAATGAGCAAAAGATTATAAGGTTCGGAGGAGGAGAATTTGTCCTTACAAATCCAGCAGAAAGGGCAATGCCTGTGGAACCACGATTACCGGAAACTGCGAGAATCCCTGCACTATCGAAGGAAGTAGCTCGTGTCACAGAGAATAATGTTCCTGAATGCAGCGTCCAGCCATCGGATTTCGGACGAGTCCGGGTGAAGACAGAAAAAGCCATCCTTCTGAGAGCCGCCAGGTGTCGCGTTGGAGGTACAAGTGACATCTCCGAGATGAAAACAACTAGAAGGGCTGACTTGGTCAAACAAGAAGTCAACAGTGGCCAAGTCCACTTGATTCAACAACCATCCAGAAGAGTTCCATTCCCTAAGCGACAAGAGATGATAAAGCGCATTGACAGGAGGAAGGCGCGGCACTATCGGAAGGCAAATACTGGCGGATTTCAAGAAGAAGATCGACTATGGCTTTACAACCCCCGTCGTAGGATGAATGGTGTGGTGTACTGGGTTCAACGTAGGTCTAGAACAAAAATGAAAGTCGTACACCTAGAGAGACTAAAATGTTATATAAGGAATAACGAGATATTGTTTGATCGAGATGATCAAAATTGAGAGGGGGATAATGTTACGAATTCGCTAGCGCTCTCCTAACGGTCTCCTAACGCCGGCCCTGACGAGATCGTAAACGCAGATGAGGGATCGAGTCGTAGCGAACGTCATTTTTCTGGAACCGTAAATGCCACCTGGAGAATTCGAGACACGTCATCGGGGCTTCTCTCGAGGATTCTCGATAGATACGCAAGTATATAAGCAAACGCGACATCGCGGCGAAGTGAAGTTTTAGTCAGAGTGTTAGTTATTCGGAAGTTTTTATCGGAGCTAAGTAGAGCGAGTTTAGTAGAGCTATGGGAATATAGTTTTGTTATTGCTGAGTGCAAAGGTGTAGAATTTTTAGTATAGAGTTTAGCACCGAGCATTGGAAAGTTATCGGAGCGATTTAAATGATTGTGGATATGAAAGTTCAGTGTTGTTTGGTGTTTTAATCGACGAACCCAAAGATATATCGTAACAATACCATTCAAAAACAATGGTCATTCAGTGGGAATTCCACACGCATGTTAATGAAATTATGAAGTTCTGAAAATTTATCGAGCCGATATTTTCGCGCTCAATTAAGGAACATTAGTGCAATCAAATAAAAATAGTGGCTTACAACTTTTATGGGGCACTAATCAAAATCGAGCGAGTAGTGTTGCTATAAAGATTCAACGGGTGGGTATGATGAAAGAGTGTATCTTGTAACGAGGGTGATAAGTGCCACTTACGCACGAGTGAAAACCGGTGAGCAGGAGCCGTTAGCCGAGTACGGTGAGTCGCGAGTGCACGTTATTGGCCTTATCCCCGAGTCGAGTTCTGTACTTTTTCTACTCTTACCATCCTGACAGCTGTAACATTATAGCTCACTTACAATAAAAGAGTATTTTAAATCAATGGCGGTCGCCAGTCTAAATGGAAAGTAGTTATTTATGTATCAAGGGAATTAAAAGCGCCTTAGCTTCCGAAGGTGAGCAGTTTCCGTGGTACCTAGATAAATTAATTTCTGATTGATTTCAATTTCATTGTTGATTTTAATTCAAATAAATAGTATATTCGATGACTATACACATATTCATATCAGTATGTCTTATTATACAACCCTCTTTAGTGATATCCAACTATGATGATATAGGCTCATGACATCCCGATCGGAATAAAAAATATTTCATTCAATGTTGGTAGACTTTTTCCTGAGTGGTTTACTTTATGAAATCATTCGATGTTTTATACCATCATTCAAATCAAAGGGATAGAATGTACGTATTCTGGAAAACTCGAAGCAGATGGCGCTAGATAAATTCAAGGTATTATTTATTATTATTATTATTTCGCTTATTTCCTCATGTATTCTGTACGAAAGTGATCAGCCTACTTACAACTTAATGTCCCTAAGGTTCATTTTGGTTTGTTGAGTTTGTTGCACCCACGAAACTGATAGAACTCACTGAGTTCTATGGTTTGTTCCCAAATCACTAGCGTCGCCTGGCCTGAGCAATGTCAGGCATCGCTGCCATTGAATTTGTGGATTATTATTGATAAATGTCGATATTGACAATGAATTCCGATGACATCGTGTTACTTATATGCATAATAATCGATACAATGTCGTTTTTATTGCTCGTCTGCAGTATCATCATAATGAATAATAATATTCAATCGATTCTAGGTATGTAGATTTCCAGATCTGAATCCATCTTCACTTTTGAAAAGGGTGGAGGGTAGTAACTATGATAGCAAGAATTTCATTTATTCATTCATTTATTAACGGTATCACCATTTACAAAGAAGTATAATATTACATTCATCATGGCAACAAAATATATCACCGTAGCTAAAATTCAATATCAAGACCGAAAAAACAAAAAAAGAGAGTATCAATTGATCCATTATTTGAGAATTTTGAACATGAGGGTTGATTGGGAAATGAACCAGCGATCTCCAAGTGTGAGTAATTTGAGAGTTTGCAGTGTATTATGATAATCGAAGTGAAAAACTGTGCCCATCTGAAAAAAAACGTGTCTTGAGAATTCAACTTGTACATACTCAATTTGATATTTATCACATTTGTAGAATGGGGACCATATGGCACAGCAATATATGAGTGAGGAACGGATTAAAGAACAGAATAAAGACTTCATTGTTTCGGTAGAGAAATGTTTACCATTACGGAATATTGAACCTAGCCTTTTTGTTATCCGAGGATGAGTTTTAATTTCAAATGGCTTTTGAAAAATTGGGCTCTTGAGAAATACTCACTCCCAAATCCTTGATTCCAGTCACTCTGCTTAGGATAACGCTATCGATTTCATAATAATTATAGAGACAAATTTTTGGACGGTGAAAAGGAATTTGCAGTATTCAAGATTAAAAAATTCGAATTTGACCAATGACACAAATCATCAATATCATTTTGAAGAATACGACTATCGAGAATGTCGGGTACAATATGTAATAATTTGAGATCGTCAGCAAAGAGGAGACATTAACATTAACCAGTGCATCAGTGAGGTCATCAACGAACAGGTTGAACAACAAGGGTCCACAGTGATAACCCTGTGGAACACCTGAGTGAACCGATAATTTATCTGAAATTAAAACGTATACCAACATGAGCACTTCCCAATGATCCATTATCAAGACAAGGCCAGCTACATACCGGTTTCACCCTCTTTCAAGTATGATGAGGGTAGGAGAGGGAAATCGGTAAATGGTTTGCAGTGTCTCGATAATAGATCATTCGGAAGTAAACATTTCGCTCTACGTTCGAAGATATTGGCAATCAGGTTCAGTGTTGTCTGGCTTGCACAACAATTTGGATATCGTGCAATGACCTGCGTGGCTCATATCCAGGATAATAGTTGTTTTCTAGCAAAAACCTGATTTATTGTAATGGTGGTGGAGATAGAAAGTGGCAGTGAAAACTTTCACATTATTTTCCTCATGTAAACGTGCATTTTGAAGGAATGAACAGTTTCGAATATCAGATTTTCTGATCATGAGGTAAAATATAATGCATAATCACGAATGTAATGTATTAACTTCATATCGATGATTTTGTTGGAGAAAGCATATCATTCAGTGCATAATTTTATGGACAACAGTACTCTTTATACTAGTTTCACCTCCAGAGTCCCCATATCAGCACGAGAAATTCAGAGAAACATTAGCGTTAAAAGTATTGAAAATAATTCGGCGAAAATGAAAAAGAAGCTATTCCAATGAAGTCAAGTATCTCTATGCTAGGAATCACTATCAGCCATAATCTCTCATGAGAAAATCACGCTAAAGATTCTTCTCAGAAACTTGGATTTTTATTTTGTGCCAAGAAATACTTCACTTCTCCTGATGATCTTCAAGGCATAGACAAGGCCTGTCATGGAGTATAGTTCTCATCGGTGAGGCTCGTCACCAAAACATTCATTGAAATCCGTCTTGTTGGTGACTCTTCGCACGGACTCGCTCACCTCGTTTGAGCATCATGAAATGGTAGGGGAACTGTCTCTCTTCTATAGATATTTTCATGGTTTTGAATTGTCATCAATCGTTCAACCCTTGTCAGTATCAACCCAACGATTCCAACCCCTTTGTTGTGAGCTTCGTGACCTGTTGAACCTGTCTTGCTCAACGATCGTTTTTCGATGGAACAGCTGAAGTGTGGAAGTCCTTGCCAAGGTTTATAAACTTCAAAAATGTAATATAACCAATGTTTATTCTTATCTGCTGCCCCTTGTATCACGCCGTGTTCTTTGAACGTCACAGAGCGTCTCTTTCATGTGAATCTGTATATATAGAAAAAGTCAGACGAAATTTAAATTATTCTAAAAGATATGTACCTATCATTATGAGAATAATCATCATGAGAAATTTAGTGAGATGTTCGTAGTTCTCGTCAAGTACGAAGAATAACATCATTATTCTTCGCAGTTTGTCTTAATCAATTTTCTAGGAAGAACTCCCATTCCCTAACAATTGTTGATTTTGTCCGTGTTCCGTTTCCCTGTCTGGTTAATTAGACTGATAACTTAAGATGGCGTAGTGGTAAGTCCTCGGTTGAGCGGTACTTCTGAAAATTTATTCATTCTCAGAAATATTATCAAATGAATGATATTATAAAGTGGTCTTTACTTAAAGCTTGGAATTGTCAGTCTTTTTTGTTTTGTGGCATGGATAATTTCTCTGTTGAAGAATTATTACTCAGTTCTTCAGATCCCCTCATTCCACATCGAATGAACAAAAATGGGTGTGAATCATTGAAAAAAAACCGATACTCATCATGTTACCATACACACCAACGATGTTGTGTCGGTTACCCTGGTGACAGATAAGTACCAACTTTTCAGTATGTCTCGTTACCAACCACATTTCAGGGGCCTGTTTCAAGAAAATTACCAGTGTACAGGTGACTAGTTACAAGTTCAATGGCAACTAGTGACAAGGAATAGTATTTTCTGTTTCAAGAAATAACTACTCGACAAGTAGGTTGTTTCAATGAAATCACGAGTTCACAAGTGACGAGATAAAAGTTCCATTATGACTAGTGACAAGAACTACTACTTTCTGTTTCAAAAAGCTATCCAGCGACAAAGAAATATACGAGCTATCACTGTAGAGATAACTAGTAACAAATGCTAATATTTATTGTTTAAAGATGAAATTTCGTACACTTGTAGAAGTTCTTGGTATATATCAGTGAAAAAATTCGTACATATACAGAGCTATGATTGTAAAGCGGACTCAGGTCGATTTCTCGAAGGAAAAATATCTGTGAATTCAACAATGAACGTCAACATAATGATGTACCTCTTACTTCAACGTATATCGTGGGGATACGAAAGATTGTGCTAATGAAAAATGTAAATGTAGTTGATATTTTTCTTCTATCAGTAAAGTCACTACACCATGTATATGATACTTTTTCCACTACCGCCGCAGAACAAGTGAATACTTCTTCTGCCGGCGGCTGTGAAAGTGATGATTTACTGTATTGATTATTATATACATGGATTTTCAATATTCATCTTTGGGTCGGTCGACAATATCCACGCTTGTCACATATTTCTGCTTTGCTAACAAGAAAATATAATTTTTGCCCCTGCATTATTCGAGTATTCCATATTTCAAATCTTTAATATTTCACCGAACAGCAGACGTTTTGTATGCACATCCCCAACTCTATAGTATTTAGCGCCATTACCTAACCAATGAAATGCTGTTTCAAGTGGTTTTAGTGGTGTGGAAAGCCTGTCTACGACTTGTTTCAAGGCGTTATCTCTGTCTTCTCTCTCCCAACAATCGCTCAAATTTCTCTGGACACAGTCTGAATCTCTCATTGAATTGGTAGGTGATCGCGAAGATGTTGATATTAAATTTCGTTTCGTAAATTGGAACCCTACGGATGATTGTTTGATGTTGACTATGCTTCCTATGTTGGTCGGATTAGACTTGTAAATTACCAGTAAATCTTCTGCCTCGCTATTTGTGGAAACAGAAACGATGTTATTAGTTGAAAGAACACTGGTAGCATTCAACAAGTACACATGTTAGTCCCAACCTACTAGTATAGCTTACATAAACCAAAATTCGTCACAAATGGAATTTAGCAGTTGCTCTCTTCTAGTTATGATTTTTCTGGAAACAGAACACCCGTAATTTGATTAAAAAAAACTTGTAGGATGAATTGGTAAACTGAGCACTCATAAATCAAGTATTACTTGTAGAGACCCAAATTTGTAATATACAATGGTCACAGTAGTATTTTACCACTAGTATCTGATTTTTGTACCAGGCTCCAGATGGACACTGTGGTAACAAGTACAACGAAACGGCTAATGGTATCAATATTTGGAAACGGAACACGGCTTTATTCAGAGTTGATGAAATGTTTTCAATAACTGGGACAATCTCGGAGCTGAGATGAATGGCTGTTTTTATTATCGCTGAATGTGAGACTCGCAGAGTCGCTGTATTATTCTCCGAGAGACTGTCTATTACAATGAAGTTTAGAGAAAGGGGATTTCTGAGGAAATATCAGCGAACGGAGGATGTGAAAGAAAATACGTTGGAATATTAAAAAATGGACATTTCAGTTGCAAAGTGACGCTCCTATTATGTCGCCTCATTTTCCGGGAATTCTCCAAATGAAATGAGAATATAATGCGCCTGGATTCAGTTGGTGATATTTGTTTTTTTCGTTTTCGTTCCGTGTTGATATGGAGCTAGGGTGATTTGCGAGTGAGAATATGGATGTTTGTATTGGATTATGATGAGCCAGAGTGATGATGAAGATTTGAATTTCAGAAAATTAGTTTCGTGAAAAGTATAATGATTATCAGATTTTTTTTACTTTTTCTCTGAATAACAGATATTGGGTTGCATAAATAAAGTTGCAGTCTGAACTTATGAACTAGATATTTTGTGATTGATGAAGTGAACGATTACTAGCTTTAGCTTGAATTGAACAGGCAAACTTTTCAGAATTGAGTTTATACTTGTCTTTCCAAACATATTCAAAAATGGTTCAATAGACGGAACATTCTACATATTTCAATTTGGAAAAACTGATTTTTGAAGTATCTCCTTGCTATTTGCTTGAAGAATCTTAGAATCGTATTGAATCTAACAGCATGGGGTTATTATGGTCCAGTTCATGGATTAAGGAGAAAGTATATTTCTGTGATGATTCTCCATGTTGAGAAAACATACTGATCTATATATCACGTTCAAAGTGAAATTATCCAGTATGAACTTATAAGTTTAATGTTATTCACCTAAATTTCTAGAATTTTGCCATATGAATTTTTGGAACCGAGAAATTTGTTCTGCTTGAGCTAATCATCCTTTGATACCCTTACCAAATCTTATTTCGTTAACTAAGATTTTGAATAGTTTATGATCTACCGAATTGGAATGGAAGTTAGTATAGTATATTCAAATCAGACATTCATTTAGGAATCTAACAACACTGCGGAAGGATGGATTAGTAGAAATTTGGTCTCCTCTAACCAAAGATAATTCATTGGGCTGAATACATCAGAAGCGAGTTGAATAATTATAGATTACTCCCATAGAGTTCATCCTACTATCAAGCAAGATAAACAGTCTATTTTCGTATAGTTACTGTGATAACGTTCACATCCAAGTATTATTTAAAAAAGATAGAATTACATTATTGGAAAGGAGAGTTTGCGGTGGTGCATGTCACCCTATCACTTCATAGCCTTAAGCAAATTCGAGTTTATTATCAAAAAGAGTTTATAGGTAATCTTGGTAGTTTTCAGTAATCGCTACTTCGATTATTTATCAACTACATTTTCCCTTGCGTTTTTAATTGAAGTATCTTTCAATGATATCAACCTTCGCTTCGTAAGTTCTGGTTTTTGTAGTAATCCATCAAAGCTGTTTCTTCATTTTTATGTTTTGTTATTTTTGCAGTGGAATATATAAGCAAGTCACACTGATACCGATCGTTTATAGTATTTTTGTTCCATTTTGGTATTCATTATTCAATATTTCTTGATTTAGAAAACATCAAACGTTTTCGGAACATTTTGACTATTATAAGCTAATATCATGAAAATTATTGACCATCAATACAAAAACGAGGTGGCGACATCTAACTAAGTAACTTTCTGTCAGGTGATAGAAACTTCAGTGGTACCAACCATCCTAAATATGTGTGCAACCAAATATATATGCATATTGTCAATTGGCCGATATGTACTTTATGAGATACCTTGATAGGCATATGTGAACTGTTTAGTAAAAATCACACAGGAAACTGCTGCTTCTTCACGTAAACTTACAAATCTGATGAACTATTATTGCATTCGTTTGTTTTGAGGTTCATATTTCTTCTCACCTCGTTTCGTAACTAGTTCACCATCAATTGGTGTGCGTCCGTGAGTTAATTAATATCGGAGCTTTGTCTTGTATGTTACATAGTTTCGTTGGAACCCGTTGTTCGTTTGTTCTCATCGCCCGCGAAAGCGTTTGTGCTGCCTTGGACAAAAATATATTAGCGCCTTTCTTAGCTCGCGCTAGCTCAACAAAGACTTCTGAGGGTTTCTCATAAGCCGCTGGTTCACTAAAATGTGATACAACTCACCAAATGTGTTCAATAAAGGCAGATATTTCCGATTTCACAGTGAATCTTATGACTTCAGAGGGGTAGTTCTTTGATATATTTTATCACAAAGTTTATACAGATTTATGCCCTGACTTGGTGTATATATTGTTACGGGGAATTCGGGTAAAGATAAATGACCCTCCTTCGGTTATATGCAAAAAATAGAACTTCATTGAACTATATTTAGTTGTTTGTTGATGTATTTGGCATAAGAGTGAAGTTAATTGTGATCAATATTTTTCAATGAACAAACAATCCCACATCCCGGTTTGGCCCGAAGACCACAAGATTCGAAAGTTCTAAATGACATCCTGTCTATTTTTCTTGAACCTGATGTCATTCATAACACTATTGCCGAACAACCTTGAGAAATAGAAGACGTATTCGTTCAGTTTGTTTCGAAAAATTCCAAAATTCAAATTTTCAGATAAATTAAGAATAATTTTTTTGGCATACCATTTTTAACATCAATTTTCTTGAAAGTCTTGATGAAAAGTATTATGTTTCAGACTTAAATTTTGAAATATAGAGGAAGAGCCTTGATCACACATCTTAGATAGTTTTCAATTATATTCCGGAGAAGATTGAGTGAGTTGTGTCGAAATGCGATAAAACTCACAAAACTATAAAATTTTTAAGAATTTTCCTTAAAGGAAAGTTTTCGAAAAGTCGCCACGAGGGGAAAACACCAAAAAAATGGATTTATTTGAACAAATGCTGATTATTATACAATGACATAACAGTAACAGTGGTATTATTTAGTTATTTATCGAGAACTTGTGGAACAGTAACATGAAACGAATAGAGAATTTGGTATTTTTTTGTATGAATAGATTTATACTCCAAAGTAGACAACCTACATTTTTAGAATATTTGATTTAAAGCCAGTCTTCAAGCATCCCCATGAATATTTGTTTTATTCGTATTTTCCTTGTGCAATGAATTGGGGCCATGCGGATATGCTCTTGGTTAGTACCTAGTCCACGGGCAGATGGCGCAGCAACGGCTATTTTGCTAGTTGTTTGTATCAGCCTAGGTCTAGGGAAGATACTCTGCTCGAGTATGATTTTTAATCATGGGAAGTCATCGACTAATGTTGATGATGGCACTGCCTTGCACTGACGAGTGGCCAAATATCCCGAAACCGGTCTGCAAGTGTGTCCCGTCCGAATAATTGAAAATCAATTCTGGTGGTGTATCGCCAAGAGCATATGTGGAATTTCTTCTGTGAAGAATCCCACACTAACACCTGTTGGATGTAATCCAATGCCCTTCGTGGTATTAGCCAGGGGAGTAGTTGTTTTCTAATAGGTGTTAGTCCGTCAACCTACAGTGTAGGTGAGTTGAGGCTGGCCTGAACAAATTGTTCATTACGCTATAAGGTAGACACGATTAAATTTCCACAAAATTTATTGTCTTCGCGACATGTTTCGGTACACTGTACCTTTATCAAGCGAATGTATTTAAACACTTGAGTGTTTAAATACATTAAACTGGTAGCTGGTAAACTCAGCCAAACGTGCTACGGGCTGAGAATTCTTATGAAAAATTCAAACAATACTATTGCTAGAACATTCTATTTTGCTGGCTTCTACTCTAGAGCCAGATATGGCATCATTCTATGGGGGTGCACTAGTGGTGCAAATGAAATATTTATCTTACAAAAACGAGCTATAAGGATTTTGGAACAGTTGCCTTACCAAAAATCGTGTAGGGGACATTTCAGATCAATGCAGCTTCTCACAATACCCGCTTTATATGTTTATGAATGCATAAAATTTTTATACAATAACAGACATTACTATGATGAACATAAAATATCCCATCCATATAATACCAGACACATTAAAAATCTCAATGTTCCATCTCATCAACTATCCCTAACAGAAAAAGGAACCCTGTATTCATCGATAAAATTATTCAATCACTTACCTCCAGCTATGAAATCCGAAGAAACTTTTCAAGCAGTGAAAAAAGCACTACTGAAACTCCTCATTGAATTGGAACCCTACTCTATCGAGGACTACCTGAATACAAACCTCCAAAATATGTAAACCAATGAATATCATACAATAACCGACTCTTGTTTTAGTTTTGACTGGCTGTTATACCATTTGTGTAATATGTGCAATAAATTATTATTATTATTATTATTATTATATCGTTGAGAGCGGAATTCAATTAAAAACACTCTCTGGTGTGATTTCCATCAGACGGTTCACAAAGACGCTACACTTTTTTCGCTAGACAATAGCAAATTCAGGCATGTTATTGTGGTGGTGGTATTTTAGCTCCAGTATCTGCTAATTCTGGTCAAATTATAAGTGATGTGCAACTCTTTTACCAGACTCATTGAACAATATTCCAACTTCACATATCAAATTCTCAACCCCACGAATGAACTAATGAGGCTGGGTATAACGATTTATTCTCTCGAAATTTGTGTGAATATTCAAGTAATGTTGCAATTGTTTCTAGTGGGAATGAAGAGGTTGATCGTACCTTTCTCGTGGATCGTTAAATTGACGCGTTTTCTCTGTTTCCACATTGAAGATAGTCGACGTGTAATTGGAGGTTTTTATGAAGTTACATGTGAGTATTGGTAATTATAATGGTCATTATATAACGAGAAGGATAAGTAGCCTATTACGCATGAGCACGTAACTAGCCTTATCCTCGAGTTGCGTATTGTACGTTTTCTCCCCCACCATGCTTTTTCGGTTATTTCTGCTGGTGCAGCAAAAATTTCTCGTTATCTCTCATTCAAAATGATCCACGAGACAGTGGATGACTGCAAGCAGGTAAAACAATTGCTTGCTTCATGGATATAACTAGATACAGCACCAATCCAGAAACTTTCAAACACAAATTTCCTGATAATATCATTCTTAATTCAATTTCACAAAGAATTTAAAACGAATATTTGCTGAATTCGGTCTTTGGGACATTGATTGTCGTCATGCTATCAAATCTATCAAGTCAAATGATACATATCCCATCGTTTTTGAAAACAATTCCGGAAGCGACCGCCATTAATTAAAAATACATGTGTATTCCAAATGAGCCATTACCTCACAGCTGTCAAATATGCAGTGAACGGTTTGAAATAGTGAAAGTAGAAAAATACGTTACATTATTAAATTCCTAAATACCATTCAATCATACCGATTGGACCAATAATTCCATCGTTCTCTTTCTGTCCCAATAATTTCAGCTGGACTGATGACTCGACATTTCAGTGTTTTACCTCCTTCCTCAAACTTCCAAAGTCAATAGCTGTTCGCGACTTGCAGCTGCGACGGCTGCTAATTACCTCAACAAACAATACAGTTAATTGAACTTCACCTGCTCCTGTGTACAACAAGATAATTCCAGAAGTGGTTTTGCGGAGTCGTTTCGTCCTTGTAATTGTTGCTTGTAAACCTGTTTGCGGCGAGCTTAGGAGAAAATCTCTGACTCCTTCGGCTTATTCCTCTCCAGGATACAGAACTAATTCTGAACAAAAATACCATAATCCATTTCGTGGAGTTGGAATGAAATCACAGGGTCTCCCGTGAGTTTTATGATTGTTTCGATATTGATCGGAACATAGGGATTTGTTGATGAATGTTTTGAAATTTATACTCCATGAAGACTAGGACACAGAAATCACATTACATTTTTCAGATGTCAGCTAATTTCAACCATTTCATCTCATATCAACAATGGTTATTGGGATTGGAAATGGAATGAGGATGGCAGCGCCACATTGTTTGAAATAAGAAATAATTATAACAATAATAAATGCTTTCTTCCCAGAATCATACAGTTTTTAGAGAGTATGTATTATTTTAAACAGAATAACCTCAGTCTGGTTATATCATAGCATATAGGTCATGCTTTTTACGATTTCACCATAGACATTACAACAAATGGACTGGCCTTAAGAGAGAGAGAACAGCGAAATACTTTTTTTATATGCATTTCTTTCCCCATGTGGTAGATAAAAAAATATTGTGAAGGATGGAGTGATTTGAATATAAAATTATCATTTTTTCTTTAATAATTCAGAAAATGAAGCTGAAAAGATGGTAAAACCTCGCAATTCTTTCGTCCAGCACCGATTTATACAACAATTTGGGATTAGACTTATTTCACCCTCTAGTTCATTTTTCGTTGTAAGCTTTTTGTTTTTTAGGGGTGAGAACTACCCCTTATTGTCAAAAGTTATAAAATAACATTGAGAACCTGGATATGGATGAAAATAGTTGAATAATGATTGCTACATGCTTTAGGATACAATTTCATAATTTTAAAACTGCCCTTGAAAACATTGAAATTTTTATAATATGTCTTAGAACTTTAGAATGCACTGGTGAGAAATCAACGAAATATATACTCACACACTCATACACGTGAGCAGATGTGTCTTCTGCTCTGTCTTCCAATCGTCACCTTAGAGTTATACTGTTGTATGTACATTATTGATAGTTTTGAGTTATAGCAAAATGAAAATTTGCATATCTGCCACACATCTACCATTTCTTGAAATGTTAAAGTAATCATTAATTATTGAAGACGACATACTTGTTATCCATATTTCGTATAAAACTGTGTAAAAAAATTCTTAGACTCTAGTTTTTTTGGCACTGAAAAAAACACATACAACTTTGTTATACCACAAAACACAAGAATTTAAAATAATTGGTCACATACAACTCTGTTAAACAATACTTTTCATTAAATGATATAGGATGAGTACAAAAATATGCAAAACTACCGACTACTTACTATGTAAATCTATTTGAAAATGGGTGTAATGTATACAAATGAACTTGTTTCATCAATATTATATTATTACTTTGACACAGTGATCATTTTGGTAGAATGGATTGAAAGTATTCTTTATCTACTTGCGGCATCCATGGGTACATACTTTTAATTGCTTTAATTTTTTCTGTGGATAAAGCTTTCTTTTTGTTTGAAACTTTCGGAGATTTCATTATTACAAGTGATCTTGTTCTCTGTAATGGTCTGATTGAAACTTTTTTCCAATTTAGTGATTGGTGTGATTCTTTAAACTCTATCCCCGTAAAACAAGTTGTGAATTTAAGAGCTTAAACTTTTGAAAAAGGTAGGACTTTATAATTGAAAGCAGTAGTACATGATTTGTAATCTTTGAAGTTATCTGCGCGCATCTGTATAATCTTGTAAGGCCGAACAGAATTAATGTTTAATCTATCTCCTGAACACATGAATGTCCTGGAGTTGAGAATTTCATAGTTATACTCTCGATTGAAGGGTTCAGTTGTAAGAAATATCCTATTGCATAGGACATAAGAGAACTGCGATTTTGTGGTACGCAACTATCGCTCCAGAGAATTAGATTTTTTGAAATTTTATTGTCAGCAAAAACAGCTTCCAAAGTTCTAACCAAAGCACTCGCTAAATCATTGCCAGCTCTACCCATTAACATTTCATGCCACTCAGCACAGTAGACTTGTTTTGTAGTTGACAATGTAGCCGTTAAATTATATAAATTGAGTTTGCTTTTGTAATACTAGTTACTAATTTCTGCTTTGGGACACGGCAGAACATTTTGCAAGTCAAAAACCAAAAAAGACCTTGTTAGTTTTCTCTATCTTTTGCTTTTTCATTTCTCGTTGCAGTTTTTTCTTTTATGTGGTTCTCATATTCTTCAGTCTTTTCTCTAGTTAGCTTATTCTCCTTTTTCTTTAATTTCACCTCTTCACAGACGTCACACCTGTCTTTTTTTGGAACATGAAAGTATAAATTATAGTGTGTAGAAAAAATATTTCTATAAGAAGACTTTTTTACAGGTTTCTTTTGAGCATTGTTACAAAATTCAACGTAGAGACTGTACATTTTCTTTATACTGAGGGTAGGATCTAGGTACTCCCTTTGTGTATTTGTCCTACAGTAGTGCGATTCAATCTTGGGGAAAGATTCTATGTGCTCTTTTACGAAATTGACATCTTCATCTGGTATTCTATGTTTGATATGCCTGCCAATCTTCGGTGTGTCGGGTATATTTGAAATGTCTTTTTTGGAATGGGCAATATACACTGGAGTTTGGCTGATAGCTAGAGTTCCCAGATAAAATACTTTGCATACTTGAATATCTTCAACTCTTATCACAGCTTATTTACAGCGGCACAATGCTGTTTAATGTACTTTTAGTCCATTAATTTCACAATGTTTATTTTTGCACGATATGCTGACGGTCTAGCCTTAGAATGACAAAATTGTGTGTAGTATCCTATCAACATATTTTTCATTTCTTGCTGTTACAAAGTGGTATGTGTCACATACCACTTTGTAATTCTGATAATCAATCTATACAACTATGTATTTCTGGTTGCATACGTTTGAGGATGTGAGTTAGAATTTTGAAACTCTCTAGGGATGCGGTCCAATGCACATACAACTATTTGATACTAAAAACTCAAAATCGAGAAAAATGCGACATACAACAGTGTAACTCTAAGGTGACGCAATATGAATGGAAAAAGTGGAACATATAACGTATAACGGCCGAATATACCGGTTATGTAGATTACTACGTTCCGAAGCGGGTTATTCGAATTGTTAAAAAAAATTATAGGTTTTTTAAGTAAAGCTCCTTCATTTTCGGAGATAAAAAATTTGTTTCAGGCACGACTTTGTAGGGCTCTTCAAGAACTATAAGATCATGTGACTTAAATCACTCAAAATCCCTTAATTTTCAAATGGGGAGAGTTAAAGCGCTTGAATAAGGTGATGTTCGATCGTAAAGGTAGGTGTTAAACGGCTATTTCTCGCCGAATAATCACTGTACAAAGAATCTGTGCTCAGGGAAATTTTTGTCATTGAAAAAGCTACAATTTAGTACCATATCTTTTTTTCCTATCTTTAGTATTTTGGGAGATATTTTCAATAATATGGTTAAAAACACAAAATGGAATCGTTTTCTCTTTAAACTCCAATTTTTCCAAAATAAGGCATTTTAAATCGGTCAAACTTCGTGGATGTATTAATAATACATATATAAAGAGAATCTCAGAAGGGTGGCGATCAATTTTAGTTCGGGGTACTTTGGGGGTTGTTTTCAGAAATTTTTTTCGTAGGAAAAAGCGCGTACCGATTTTATTTTGATTATGGGTCGGTCAAGTTTTAGGCTAGAGACATTTTTCTCTATTCGTTTGAAAGCTCTAATTAAATACTTCAAGAAAGATCCTAGGAGCTAATATTCAAAAAATGAACAATTTGTTCAGGCCAGCCTCAACTCACCTACACTGTAGGTTGACGGACTAACACCTATTAGAAAACAACTACTCCCCTGGCTAATACCACGAAGGGCATTGGATTACATCCAACAGGTGTTAGTGTGGGATTCTTCACAGAAGAAATTCCACATATGCTCTTGGCGATACACCACCAGAATTGATTTTCAATTATTGGGACGGGACACACTTGCAGACCGGTTTCGGGCTATTTGGCCACTCGTCAGTGCAAGGCTGTGCCATCATCAACAAAAGTCGATGACTTCCCATAATCAAAAATCATACTCGAGTAGAGTATCTTCCCTAGACCTAGGCTGATACAAACAACAAGCTAAATAGCCGTTGCTGCGCCATCTGCCCGTAGACTAGGTACTAACCAAGAGCATGTGGAATTTCTTCTGTGAAGAATCCCACACTAACACCTGTTGGATGTAATCCAATGCCCTTCGTGGTATTAGCCAGGGGAGTAGTTGTTTTCTAATAGGTGTTAGTCCGTCAACCTACAGTGTAGGTGGGTTGAGGCTGGCCTGAACAAATTGTTAATTTTTTGAATATTTGATTTAAAGCCAGTCTTCAAGAATTCCCATGAATATTTATTTTATTCCTAGGAGCTTTCTTCGAAAAGTGCGAATTTTTCTCGGTATTTCACATTAAATCGTTCAATTTATACATTTGACGAAATGAGGTAAGCATTAATTTGCTGTATTTTAGTTCGTATTATTTGTAAAAAAATAAAAAATTACATTGTTATTTTTTTTATAAGCTACAATTTAGCTCTCCACATTTTTTTTTGCTGAAATGGATATTTTGAGAGTTATTCGCAAAAAACATTTGAAAAAGTCGATTTTTTCGTCAAAAAACTGTTATTTTTTCAACTTCGAATAACTCAAAAAATATTACTTCTACGAAAAAAAAATATAAAACATTTTTTTCTTAGAATTACTTTTCCGTCGATTCCTACAGTTGGAATGTAATAAAAAATTTCTACTCTTGTGATGGGGTGGCAACCACCCCCAAGGCTCTAGCGTACAGCGGCATGATAAAGAAAATGATCCTTGAGCTATTCCCTACCTTCTGTGAAAATTTCAAGTGAATCCATGTTGGACGAAAAAATTGCTAGCCAAAATGCTTCATTTCCTGGACTCCGCATCGTGCTATGTAAAAAAATATCAGTCCATTGGTTGTAATGACAGTTGTAGTGCTCCAATATATAACTTAAAACTAGGCCTTGATCTAATTGAGTACAATTTTATTTTTTATGTAATGATAATTTTTTTCTATGTTATAGCAGAAAAAAAGATTTTCTGACAGAGAACTTGGTATATCGTAATGTTGGTCAGACTCATGGTTCACTGAATAGAATGGTTTTTGTTTTGATTTTGAAAGAGGAGGGAGACAATGATTTCAGTTCTTCGGGATAGGAGTTATACTCGGTCACAGCGCAATAAGAAAAAGAGCGTTCGTAAAAGGATAGCGAGTGGCGTGGAAGGGTAAGCATGTTTATGTTTCGAAGATTTCTAGAGTGTGGAACATAGCGTGGTATAATTTTAGAGCAACGGTAATGTGGACATCGATTTTTCAACAGTTTGGGAATGAAGCAGACAAAGTGATGTTTCCTTCTATTTAACATTTTCAACCATTCAAGCTCATTTATATACGTGATCTCTTTGATCTCTTCGTTTAGGTGAGAAAATTATTCGAACACAGGCATTCTGAACTTTCTGGATCCTGAAAGAAGTATGTAGATCGAGGCATGGGCAATACACAACATCACAGTAGTTGAAAATTGATAGGATAAGTGTATCACAGAGTTGAATCTTCAAATATTGGGTTAGATAATGTCTATGAGGGTGAAGATGTTTCAATAAACCATATGCCCTAGGAATGAGAGAATAAATATGGCTAATGAATCTCAAATCTCAATCTATTGTCAAACCCAAGCATTTAATATTTTCACTGTATTCCAATCTATGATTGTTGACAAATATTGACATATCGTGTGGGGTCCTTTCTCGATCTCTCTTAGTGCCAAAAATAATAGCTGACGATTCATTTGGATTGATGTTCAAACAGTGATTTCTCGATATTCTCAATAAATGGTCTATATCGTTGTTCAGTAAATTTTCTGAGGATAAAAATTCATCAATTTCTGCAGAAAAATATAAATTGGTGTCGTCTGCATAGGTATATGCATTCGAAAATTTTCCAATATATTAGAAAAATCAGATGTGTATATAATGAATGAGAGAGGTGAGTATCGAACCCTGAAGTGCACCGTGTAGCACATTTAGTTCTGATGATTCATTATTATTGATAAGAACCCGCTGTGTTCGGTTATTGAGGAAAGATTTGAAGAATGATAGACTTTTTTCACTGAATCCATAGTAGCTGAGTTTTGCAGTTAGTAGAGCATGGTTCATGGTATCAAATGCTTCAGTATAGTCAAGTGACAACAAAAGTGTAACTTCATTCTTGTCATCCGCGTGTATTATGTCATCAGTTATACTAACGAGGGCACTTGAAGTACAATGATTTTGTCTGAAGCCAGATTGTGTGATGGGTAGAATATGATTATTGTTAACATAAGCATATGATTGCTCTTATACTGTTTTTTCTATGTTTAGAGAGGTAATATATTGATAAGTCTTAAATCATTGAAAGTTTCTGGTTTGGATATTTTGTTGATCGGTGTTTTCAGCGATTTCTTCCATATGTTGGGATAAGTCCCATTTTCTATACATTTGTGAACAATGAAAGTTATATTTGGTGTTGGGTACGGAATGCACAGTAGTAACATTTTAAGAGATATGCCGTCACTTCCTACTGCATTTGATTTGACATTTTGCAAAATATTTTCCACTTGTTGTTGACTAACATTTTCCAGATGGAAATTTGCTGTATTTTTGAATTAATTTGATTGTTAAAAATCAATAATTTCATTGGGGGGTCAATAGCCACCTGATTCACCGATGAAATGAAATAATTATTGATATCTTCAGGGTTATTGAGAATTTCTGGTATGTCAGATTTCCGTTTTTTTATCACTATATCTAGTAGGGGTAAAGTATACCATAATATTTTTGTATCATTTACAGCGCGATTTCCAATCCAATTTGGAATTGGATTGTTCCAATATCATCGAATAAATGGAATGATGGTCAGCGGGAGGACATCTCCAATGAGTCAATGCATTAATAACAGAACTAATTTGGCACAGCCCGGACAGCTGTCAGCACCACTTTGGCATCGCATGGCCTGCAATAGCGATACGTATACAGTTTTGACCACAGCATAGGCCGATTCAGGGCATAACACTGACATTTCAATTTCGATGAGTTGTTTTATGCTAATATGAAATATTGGAAACACGTGTCACTACCGCTTGGGCCTGGACCGTAAAACGATTTTGTGTTTTCCATTGTTCGTTCTTTATCGCGTACATTGTTTGTGCAAATGGCTGTGGGTCAGCTTTGTTGTCGTCATCAATTGATCACGAGTTGTCGGCCTATTGCAAGCTCAATCGAATCTCGTTTGCAATAAAACAAATGAAATGTGATAGCAGGGCAATCGTTGCGAATGTATTCGAGTGGAGTTCCGATCGTTTGTGTTGTCTGTTAACTGATAGAAAACTGCAACTGTGGAGAGTTACTGTCAAACAGATCTTTCAGGATGTCTTATGTTGCTCAATTTCATCATAACAGTAAGAAATAAAGTCACGATGAGCAATTCCAAGCAGAGACAACTCATGTTGCATTTCACAATCATGATTCCTCTGATATTTCATAACAACGCAACGTATTTAGAACTCAGGCTTATATTTTTCATTCCTTTGCTAGAGAATATTGATAGATTTTATTTCAGATCGTTTTCCGTTATAAGTATTTACGGTGATATTTGTCGTTCCCTTTCCGAATTATTTCGAGTTTTTGCCGATATATGGAAGAAATCTGGTTATAACCTGTCTCGAATGGATGAACCAGTTGTTATGTTTCTCGAATAACAACGAACTGAAATATGGAACTCAGAGAAGACCACTATTGCAAACTCTCCAGTGAATTTGGTTTCTCTGCTCATCACAAAAGTCAATTGAATGAGGGTTGTCACTATAACAGATATATTTGAAACGCAAACAAAAAGCAACAACACCATCGGAAACAATAAAATGGGAATCAAAGAGATAACATGATGAAAGAAGAGTTTACTGAGGAACAAAGCTGTATAATTTCAATTTGGGAAAATGTTGTTGGTGCCAAAAACGGAAGGATCATATGTGGATAATTAGTGCCGTGATTGAAGTTTTCGAAAGATCTATCTCATTAAATGTCTAGTACATACGTGTAATGTGTGTGATTGTTTTTTTTTTGGCTTTGGAATAAACCAATTAGCCAGATACGTGTAATGTAAACAGGCATTGATTGACTTCTGATACTAGAACCTATATCGATTGCCAGCAATTGCTGACGTTTCTAAATATTTCATAAGGTTGATATCGGTTGCTATCTCAATGACATGAATAGTCTGTATTTATGATCGTCGATGAATAGGGGTTGACGTTCTAGAACTGATTGTATTCCCGTTCATTTCCAGATAGAGGGATGGCTCCCAAAGTATATGATGTATTTAAACCAAACAAGAAATATTTTTGTTAGTCCCATAATTTTACCTTCACAGTTAGTATTGAAGTCGTTCAAATCGAACGTCGAGGGACTTATATTATTAACAAGTTTGACCTTCCTTTCCATTCCTTATTATCTACTGTTATTGAATGAATATAATAACAACAGCAGGTACTTTGGCGTCGCAATAGCGATCAGATACGTGTACATCTTTGACCACCATAGTCCGATTCGGGGCATAACATTTACATTCCAATTTCGATTAGTTGTTTTATGCTAATAAGTATTATTGAAAACATGTGTCAATACCGATTGAGCCTGTTTCCTAACACAATTTTCTGTTGTTAATTATTTGTTCTTTATCGCGTTCATTGTTTGTGCAAATGGCTGTGGGTCAGCTTTGTTGTCGTCATCAACTGGTCACGAGTTGTCAGCCAATTGCAAGCTCAATCGAATCTCGTTTGCAATGAATCAAATGAAATATGATAGCAGGGCTATCGTTGCGATTCTATCCAAGTGGATGTTCGATCGTTTGTGTTGTCCATGAACTGCTAGAAAAATGCAATTATGAAGAGTTACTCCCATACAGATTTTTTTTATATATGCAGATTCACACGAAAGGGAAGCCCTGTGATGTTGAAAGAAGAAAAAGAAAGATCCATGAGCAAGAGAGATTCGACAGGCCTCCAAATTCACAACAAAGGGATGAGAATTCTGTACTCGTCGAGTCATCCGTGTAGATATTGCCAACGATTGATAAATATTCCGAAGAGCATCGACCGTGATAGTATCTATAGAAGAGAGACAAGCGAGTCTATGAGCGAAGAATCACCAACAAGTCGAATTGCCTTATCTGAATAGAATCGAGAAGCCTCAATGAATGTTTTGGTGCCGAACTCCACACGTGAGAACTGTATTCCATGACAGGTCGTATCTGAGCCTTGTACATCATTTGAAGCTGACGAGAAGTGAAGTATTTCTTCGCACGAAATAGAAATCCGAGTTTCTGGGAAGTACTTTTAGCGGTCGATCTCATATGGTTTTCCCATGAGAGATTATCACTGATCGTTATCCCACCAGCGAGATACTTGATTCTGTAGGAATAGTTACTCCTGACATCTGGAAATTAGATGATGATAGATCGGCTTTCCTTGAGAAGAGACATGCCTGGGTTTTTGTAGCATTAAATTCCACCAAGTTCATGTAACCCCTTTCTATTATTTTTACTAAGTCGTCGTTAATTTTATTGACGTGAATGTTTCTTTGAATTTCTGTTTCTAGAGCTGGTATGGGGACTCTGGAAGAGAAACTGGAATGAAGAGTACTGCCGTCCGCAACTGTATGGAACAAGATGTTTTCCTGAGCAAATCATTGATATGAAGCAGAAACAGAAACAAAGTGGGCGCCAGAACTGAACCTCTTGGAACACCTGCATTCATTGGGATAATATCAGATGATACTCCATCCATAACCACATACAGAGACCTATCAGACAAGAAAGTCTTCAACAAACCACGACTGAGGGGGCAAACCAAAATACGGCAGTTTAGAAAGGGACCTCGATGTCAAACTCGACCGAACGCTTTTGAAATATCGAGGGCATACAGATCTTTTGGGATGTGTTACATTTGTTCGATTTCTTCACAACACTAAGAAGTAAAGTCACGATGAGCAATTCCAAGCAGAGACCACTCATTTTGCTTGACAAAATGGTTAAAGCATTTGCGGCCGAGGTTTTCAGTATAACTACTTTTGTTCGGGTTTGAAGGCCGTCGATTTTTGAAACTTCTTCCTGACGTTTCGCTGGCGCGGGTGGCTAGCTTCTTCAGAGGTTCATACATCTCAAATCATCGAAAACTCAAGTATGAGCTTCTGAAGAAGGTAAAAAATTCCAAAAAACGTCGGCCTCCAAACCCGAACCAAAGTAGTGATACTTAGCTCATGTTGCTTGTTGCAAATCATTTCTTTGATATTCTATAATGTAGAAATGATAATTCAGGGTAATATTTTTCATTAATTTTCTAGACAATATTCATCATTTGCCTAAATGAAGAGAAAAAGTACAAACGAAAGATAAGTCAAGATGTGTTATTTGAAGTATAGAAAACACTTGTTGCACAACGGTACTATTGACATCCCAATAGATTATATTTCAGATGGTTCGAGTATTTACGGTGATATTTGTCATTTCCTTCTCGATTTTTTTCCGTATTCGCATATTTATAAAAAAAATGTTTGGGACATGTTTATAATGGATTAACCACTTGTATGTTTCTCGGATAACAACGAAGTGAGATGTGGAATTCATAGATGGCCACTATTTTAGACTCTTCAATATTTTTTTCATGTGCAGATTCATACGAAAGGAAAGCCCTGTAATGTTCAAAGAACACCGCTTGAATCAAGGGACAAGATATACAAATTAACATCCACTTTGAATTTTTGAGGTTTCAAAGCCTCAAAAAAGGAGTTCTGAATTCCAGCTGTTCTATTGAAAAAAGATCCTTGAGCAAGAGAAGTTCGACAGATCTCCATGCTCACAACAAAGGAGAGTAAATTATGTACTAGTCAGGTCATCTGTGGAAGAGTGTCAAGAGTGGAACGACTGATAACAATTCAGAAAAGCACCGACCGAGAAAATATCTATAGAAGAGAGACAAGTCTCCGTCCTTTCTACGATGCTCCAATGAAGTGAGCGAGTCTGTGAGCGAAGAATCACCAACAAGACTGAATAGGGTCGAGAAGCTTCAATGAATATTATGGTGTCCAGCTTTATACATGAGAATTATATTCCAATACAGGTGGTATCTGAGCCTTGTAGGAGCTGACGAGAAGTGAAATATTTTTTCGCACGAAATAGAAATCCAAGTTTCTGGGAAGCACCTTTAGCGATCGATCTCAGGTGGTTTTCCCATGAGAGATTACCACTGATCGTAATTCCTAGCATCGAGATACTTGACTTTGTAGGAATAGTTACTCCTGACATCTGGATACCAGATAATAAATAATAGATCGCATTTCTTTGAGAAGAGACATGACTGGGTTTTCCCAGCATTGAATTTCACCAAGTTCATGCTACCCCATTCTATTATTTTAACCAAGTCATCGTTAATTTTGTTGACGTGAATGATGCTTTGGATTTTTGTTTCTCGAGGTGGTATGGAGACTCTGGGAGAGAAACTAGTATGTACTGTAGTCCATATAACCCATATACAGAACAAGATGTTTTTTCGAGCAAATCATAGATATTAAGCAGAAACATAGTGGGCGCCTGAACTTAACCCTGTGGAAGACCTGCATTCATTGGTAAGATGTCAGATGATACTCCATCAACAACCACATACAGAGATCTATCAGACAAGAAACTCTCCAATAGAGCACACAACTGAGGAGGCAAACCATGAGACGGCAGTTTAGAAAGGAGACCTCGATGTCAAACTCGATCAAACGCTTTTGAAATGAGTGCAACAGCTATCGTTTCTCCGAGTTTTTTCATTGAATACTGCCAAATATGAGAAACATAAGCCAATAAGTCACTGGTATTGTCGATCATTGAATATTCCTGATTTCTCTAGATATTTGATAAGCTTCAAATTTATTGCTTATTCCATGACTTTGGAAATGATAGAAAGCAATGCAATAGGTTCATAATTACAAGGTGAAGTTTCTTTTCTTTTTTAGAAACAGGCTGAACTCTTCCTGTTCTCCAGGACTCAGGAAGAAAAAAGTTATTTGAAAGGTTGAATAATTCGCAATGTATTGGTGTTGAATCGGGGGCACACACTTCAAGAACAATTGCTGGGATTCCACCAGATTCGCAAGCCTTATTCGTCGCTTGATATTGCTTTGAACCCGCTCATCTTGAATAATTTCAATCCTTGAAGTAATGAAATGGGAGTCAGAAAGATAATATGATGGTAGGAGAGTTAACTGAGGAACAGAGCTGTATAATTTAAATCTGGGAAGATGTTGTTGGTGCCAAAAACGGAAGGACCATAAGTAGATATTCAGTGCTGGGGTTGAAGTTTTCTTCAGTTTTCTTCAGATATATATCACTTAATGTCTGGTATATAATTTATGAAATAATAAACAGTTATATTATTGATTGACCTCAAGAGTCAGGACCCTATTCGATTACCAGCAATTGCTGAAGTTTCTAAATATTTCATTGGCTTGATACCGGTTGCTCTCCATGACATAAATAATCTGTATTTATGATCGTTGGTGAATAGGGGTTTACGTTCTGGAACTGATTGTATTCCCGTTCATTTCCTAATAGAGGGAAGGCTCCCAAATTATATGATGTATTGAAAACAAATAAGAAATATTTACTAGTCCCAAAAGTTAACCTTCACATTTAGTATTGAAGTCGTTCAATTCAAACGTCGAGGGACTTATATTTCTAACGAGTTTGACCTTCCTTTTCATTCCTTATTATGAACTATCATCGAATAAATATAATAATAGCTGTTAGAGGCACTTTGGCATCGCAATAGCGATCAGATACGTATACAGCTTTGACCACCATAGTCCGATTCGTGCATAACATTTACATTTCAATTTTGATTAGTTGTTTTATGTTAATAAGGAATAGTGAAAACACGTGTCACTACCGATTGAGCCTGTTCCCTATCATACTTTTCTGTTTTCCATTGTTTGTTCTTTATCGCGTTCATTGTTTGTGCAAATGGCTGAGGGTCAGCTTTGTTGTCGTCACTGATTGGCCCCGAGTTGTCAACTCAATCGAATCCCGTTTTCAGTCGATCGAATGAAATGTGATAACTAGGTTACGGTTGCGATTACATTCTATTGGATATTTGTCCATTGACGTTCTCCATGAACTTCGTTCGACGAAAACATTCATGGAGAATCATTAGTCAATTTCGTCATTACAGTGGACTGACGGGTACTTTCAATCAACGACAACTTATGTTAAATTTCACAATAATTTGGCATAGTTGCTCTTCTGAGATTCTATAATAATCTTATGAGAATTAGGTGGCATATCCTTTCTTCATTTTTCCCAAGGACTGTGGGACAGCTTCATTATCATCGTTTCAGCCGATTGTGAGCTCATCGAATCTCGTTTGAAATGGATGAAATGAAACGTGATAACTAGGCTATCGTTGCGAATCTATTCAAGCGGCTGTTGTATCCTTCGTATTGTCTCAGACCACTGTTCGAAATATGGGATGATCGAACTCTCGAACTCATTCGAAATAAAAAATGAACTCTCATGATGGAAATATTGGCCTAGTGCTCTCAGATTGTTTCACAGTAATTGAATCCTTCATTACAGGAAAAAACAGACGTTGAGAGATTATTTTGTTGTTTCCACGGTACTAGAGCTAATTTGGGAATGATCGTTTCATTGATATTCCCAGGAACATTTTAATAACGTTATATGTATTCTGCGACATATTCACAATTTTTTAATAATGATATTTTTCTAGATTCTTGAAATATGGAGAACTCTTTGAAACGTCAAACCGTATAAATGAAATTTCACCAAATAGATACCACTATGACATAGGTCAGTAATAATAATTCACTTTTCAAGTTATTCCGAGCATGTACCTTAAGTGTCATGAGTTCTATAAAAAATTCTTGGCGCCATGTTCTCGTGTGTGCTCTTGGAAATATAACCCAACGTTGTTCTTTCATGAGAGATATTGCTAATAGTGGTACTAGAGATTGAAACTGGACATGAAGGTTAAGTAAGGTATACCACAATAAGCACAGCAGTTGTGTTCTGATCAAGAGCTTGAATGGAGATGGTGAGACGAAGTTTCGACTCATAGGCATCGTGACAACATCGTTCATTTGAATAGAGTCAGACGTAATACAACCAACAAAAATGATCGGGTTGGGTTTTACTGCCCTTTCTCAAACACGGGGATTATACTCAAAAACTTCGATAATTGTGGACTGTATTTCTTCTACTTTGCTGGGTTTCGAAATAATTTAACGCTGAACCAATTTCATTCAACCAATATATTCAAATATCATTAACAGCGACTGAATCGTAGGACACAGGTAAGAATTGGACTCTGGCAATTGCTTCTCATGCGATAGTCAATGGAAAATCTACTTACAGGATAACAGGATATTCATTCATCAAAAACACAAAATGCACAATGCCTTACTAGTTGTTACTGATTACGGAAAATTCACTATTTTTAATAATAAATTGGAGAAGTACAAACGCCGACAATTACTCGAGCGTCGTGGATCTGACAGCAAAGTAAACAAACTCAGATATCAATTGTCTTTATATAAAAATATGTCAATTACATCAACTGAGCGCGCTCAGGGACGGCTCGAATATAATTTGAATAAGAAATAAATAATTAATAAATGTCATAATAAACTTGTTGGAAGCTGTGATTCCAACAAAAAACATAAGGATATCAGTCAGTCAGAAAATTTGGTGATGAAGCATTCGAAGGAGAAAAAAAAACTATATGATTTCAGAATGGTCCGAAGTTGGTGATGCCAACCAATAAAAACATTCAACATTAGTATACTAAACTCGGATAGCTGTTACTTGAAGAACGTTCGCTAATTTCTGAGCCGTTCTACTATTAATTGCGCGTCTTACTCGCAACTCCAGGGGCCTGTTTCATGAAATTACAAGTCTTGTAGCTAATAGAGGAAGACAATGCAGGTACAGGTAAAAAACGAGATGAAAACAATTATTTTTCATCGTCTTTCATTGTGTTTCTCTTGTAGCTACAAGACTTGTACGTTCTTGAAATAGGTCACTGTTCCTTGAGGGTTGTAACGACGGTTGCATACACAAAGTTTTTTACATGGCCTCCAACAGAGAAATCAATAGGTGTCAAATCAGGTGAGCTTGAAGGCCATCGCACAGGATCAATCGTCGAAATTTCGTTTTCTTCGAATGCATGTTGGAGGTAATCAGTTACGATTATTGAATTATGGATAGAAGCTCCATCTTTTTAGGAATACATTCCCTATCGTGAATGGATAGGTAATTCAGTTAACCTGTCGGAATTGATTTTGAAGACTATTAAAATAATTTTTCGCCGGACATTGTCTGTCAGGGTATTGGTCGGCATGAAGGTTTCTAGCCGCAACGGCATTTTTTTACACTCCCCATAAATAATTAACATGTCCACTTTTTCATCACTTTTATAAGGATGCGGTATATAAAATAAAAATAACAAAAAATGTAAAGACTTTTCCAATACACCACTGAAATACCGATAAACCAACCGATCTTTATTTGACAATCTGAAGGAGTAATGTCATTGTTTTCAAAGCCACATTGGTAACTCAACAACAGTAAATCAGAACAGAATAATTGTATTCTCTCAATTTCTTATCTCTGTGATTTTGATTGCTTTTATCGCATATTTAATTACCAGGTATCAATGAATTACTCATTAATAGAACTAATAAATGGTATCCCGGTCCATTAAAAAAGAGCAGTTTTACCCCAAAATCGATTGCGGTGAAATTTATTGGCTCATGAAAAAACGCAATTCAGTATTTTTGACGGGATTTCGTTTTTTCTAGCATAAAACGGGTCAATTCGAATAAATAGGAACCATTATAGCACACTGAAATGGAAAACTAAAAATTAAATCATCATAAATTTTGACGTTTGAAATGTCACTTATGTGGTATCATTGGATTTAGAAAATTATGCAGATTTCAGAAATGTGATAATATACAAGGTGTTCCATTCAGAAATCGAAAGTTGGTATCTCGCCGTGCGAAACCGGAAGTAACAAAAAATATTTTACTTCAAAAAGTGCCGCTTATTATGTAGATGGGATATACCAAATTCCAATAGTTTTCGGAATTAATGGAGATAGGGAGGTGTACCATAATCCTGTGTCACCCAGTATATGAAAGAAAATTGATTGCTCCCTAGAAATATGAAGAGTTTCTTTGGAATGTTTTACTCCACCTTCTCCCAACCAGAAGTGATATTTTATCGAATATGCATTTCAAGATGGTTTTTCTTGAAGAATGAGCGGTGCCCAATTATATTGGTAATACCCTGTATGTTTTGACATCATCAGATCTCCCAACAGTTATAGGTGAAAGCCATGATAACAATTTAAAGAACTGACACAATCAGTTAAACCCACCCAGGATCTTCCAGCATTGAGCTCTCTGGAAACCGGATAAATCGAGGAAAAAAAATACTCACCCAAATTTAGTTTTCTATACGTCAAAGTCCGTGAGAAATATAAAGAGTGTCATCTGGAACGTTTTACTTCACTTTCTCCCAACCGGAAGTGATGTTTTATTGAATATGCATATCAAGATAGATTTTCTTGAAGAATGAGCGGTGCTCAATTATATTGGTAATAACCTGTCTCTTTTGATATCATCACATCCCTCAACAGTTAGTTCCAGATGAAAGCCGTGATAACTATATAAAGAACTGACACAATCAGTTAAAGCCACCCAGGATCTTCCAGCGTTGAGCTCTCTGGGAACCGGATAAATCGAGAAAAAAAAATACTCACCCAAATTTAGTTTTCTGTACGTCAAAGTCCGTGAGAGTGAGCTCGATAATCTCATCGGAGTTTCCGACGAAGGTGTAGAGCAGACAGTCGATATTGGGCGAGTACGGCTTCGGGAAATCGGGACTCTTGAATGTTCCTTTTTCCTTTCCGTACAGCGTCGAAAATACGAGACACTCGCAACCTGGAACAAGGAAAGGGGATGGATTGATTGCGGGCCATCAGTCACGGGCACTTCGTACGTTTCGGTTTTTTATATCCCTGTTTGTTGAAAGGAATAGGGGCCCTGCTAATGAGAACCATGTCGTGGGTGATGTGAGTATTTCTAGCGGGTATTGGAGGTAATGAATTGTTTGTTTGGCGATATGGAAGTTGGGTAAAATTTCACTGAATTTCTCGAGAAAATGTATTCATAGAAAAGCAATCATGATCTGAAATTGATGCTACATAAAATGGACTACTTGAAAGATAGTCTAGGCCTAATCTTTGGTCGACAAGCTTTGTGAGAGATGAGCAGTTTCGAAGTTTTGGCATATATCTCGTCGGGATCAAATACCTGTAGGAAGAAATGTGATATGAAAAAATGACAAAACATGTCCATTTTCATTCAAAAGCCTATCTTCTATTGACAAAAAAATAAAGACAATGAAAATATGGTCCAATTTAATTCAAAATTGATGTTTGGTGATTGTCAAGGTCGGAAATTATGATTTGTTTGTCAATACAAAAAAAAACAAGATGTTGGCACCAAGATGGCGGACAAAATTGGTATTTATGGTGCAACTCGCATCAAAATTATTATGTGGCAATTTTTAAAATTGTACGGCATGCTTCTGAATCTGCAATGCCTCCCTCTTGTTCCTTTTGCATTTTTAAATGAATTATAATTTCCGAGCCCGGAAACCACCACATATCAATTTTGAATCGGGTCGGACCATAACTGCAAAGTTTGTCAGCCATTTTGGGGCCTCCATTTTGTTTTGTTTTTCTTAGAAATATTCCATAATGCATTGTCGCCGAATTCATTTCACATTACCTTACAAATGATATATCATATTTTGGAATACAAAACAGTTGTTTTTCCCGCAAGAGGGCACCAAAATGAAAAGTTATAAAGTGGAAATTCAAATTCCTTATGGAATTTCCTTTCGAATGATGTGGCACACTCAGTACTTTTCCTATTAAAATTGTTTGGAGGAAGGTACCAAGCGGAGGGGAGTTTATGTTATGATAGGAAGGTGTCCCCCTTCAAATAAAAACCGAAATGGTTTCGAATTTTTATCACCACACATAATTTTGGAAGATATTCGATCTAATTCATTTTCGGTGCCACATCCTGTTGAATAATGCAAATGGTTGGTTACCTTCTACGAATACGTTATTTGATATTTCATCAACCACTTGAATACTCGTATATAAATCTTATATATAAAAGCAACGCTCAACAATTGTTTTATCCTATGCAAGAAGTCATAATGTAATGACCATCCATTTTTATAGCACACAATTCCCAGATATATGCCAAAACTGCGGAACTGCTCATTTCTCACAAAGCTTGCCGGCCAACGATTAGGCTCAGGTTAACTTACAAGTAGTCCATCTTATATAAAAATTTGCAAGTTTATTTTCTTAAGATAATTGCCAAAAACTGATTTCGGGGGGCTGAAACGTGCCACAAAGAAAAGCACAGGGTTTGGAGGGTGGGGAATTTTTCTGGGTTGTTTCTGGTACCTTTCACAACATTTTCCACTAATAATTCCCCCCCCCCCTCCGAAATGGATAGACTGATTCTCTTGCGTCTAGGATTATCATCTTTCCAGAAATGAATAAAAGAGTAAAAAAATTCCTTCGTAATATTATTGGGTTAGTAAGCTATCGCAATCTAGGAAAACAAGAATAAATATTGAAGTCTGCACAAGTGTAAAACCTATCCCAAAAAGTTGCTTATTCATTCACTACATTCAAACCGCACCTGGCTACTCCTTTCGAATAACAGAATGCTGTGTCTAATTCAACACGTTCAACATATTTTTCGAGAAACCTTCAGAGAATCGACGATTTGTGGGAGTTCTGAAAACGGAAACAGATTTGTTTTCCCAAACGTCATCCAGGTGATTTTTTTAATTATTATACTATAGTCGGGCTGTTCAAAAGATAGAATTCAAGGACGCCCGAACAGTGAATGCCTGAATAGCCACGCCTTCTAAACTAAAATAAATGAAGAACTGTTTACACTGTACTGTACTCATTTGTGCTTTGTATTTACGTGTGTTACGTTAATTAAATAATATGGATGGAAACACTCTTTCACCTCCAAGAAAAAGATTAAAAAAAAGACATTCAACTGTAGAGGAAAAAGGTGTAATAATGAACACTTATAAAAAAGCATCCCAAGAGTTGATGGGAGAACGACGCGGCGATGTTTTTGTTGAGTGGTGTAAATCGGACTTGTAACATTGGGAAGAGGAATATTCAAAGAGTGCGTGCCGTTCACGTGATCATTCAATCTTTTCAGCGGCTACACTATAGCCAACCCGTGCCAACTCCATTGGGAGTCCATTATTTTTGTTATCCAATTATATTGTGTAGTCCTAAGTAATGAGTTTCTTCAGGTTCATCACAGGTCTGCATTCTAGACGCACTCGAAAGAGCGTTTGAAAGAAATCGAAAATGTTATAAACACCTTTTTTTACCCCCTTAGATAATGAATTTCAAATAAATACAGAACAGACAATTCTGTTGGGAATTTCCGAAAACACAGTAAAATGTGATGAGAAGTATCCTATGTCCGTCTCCTGGTTCTAGGCTACCTCCCCAATAATTTTCAGCCCAATCCGTTCAGTAGTTCTTGAAGTATAAATAGAGCAACTAACCTGACTTTTTTCTATATATAGAGGATGAGTTCTCATCCTTTTGTGATAGTCAAATTTACGTTATACGAGAAGTTGCTGACTAATAGGACGTGTTTAATAGAGGAGGAACTGCTATTTATAAATGCAGCAACTTTTCGGGGAAGATTACCCTTACACTTGTATAGATTTCAATAATAATAATTGATTTTTTTCGATTTTGGTAAGTTTCCTTCAACCAAACAGCTACGGAGAAAACGTTCACCCACCACAAAATAATCACATTCGAACAACAGTACTAAGTGCATGCTGTAAAAACTAGTTTTGGCTGTATTTCAACTTTGGGAACCACTGATAACTCTTGGTGAGTTCATAACGTAGGATTGTATATGGTATTCGTTCATTTTTGATATATAGTATTGATCAATTGAAAAGGGTATCACATCAACTGCGAGAATAGATAAGTACTAAAATCATAAACCGAAACGATTATGTGTCTACTTTCTGAAAGTCATTTTTGTGGTGGATGAATTCTTTCTTTTTAGGTTGTTGGGTTCTTAATCTACCACAATCTGAAAAAATTAGAATTACCTATTATTGGACTCTATACGAGTGTAGGAAGGCAGATTTTCAATCTACCCCGAAAATTTGCTGCGTTAATCAAAGGACAGTACAATACAAGAACTAATATCTATCGAAAACTTATTATTGTTGACGTTTCGGAGTCAAATATGCTTCCGTTTTCGAAACTTTTTCACAAATATTTCTCTTTTCGTCAATTTATGGAAATCTGTGGAATATTTGATATTGACCTATGATTTTGTCTTTCAAGAGAAGTGGCCATGTTCGCCTTACATCAACAGAACTGGTTGAGATGCAAGTATACTCAGCATAATAAAAGCAGATTCATTCAACTTTCGTGGCCTGCTATTACTTTCCTCCGTCATCATTGAGTGTCATTCGATTCTACTGTGTGATTTCCATTGGCAGTGATAATGAACCACCAATCTGTCTGTTCTTGATGTACATGTTGTATTACCTTCGGAAGTACGAAAGAATGAACAAAAGATGTACATCAAGTACAGTTAGATGTGGTTCTGAATTGTTCTCACTGCCAATGGAGATTACACAGTAGAATGGAATGACACTCATATGATGACGAAGGAAAGCATTAACAGGACACGATAGTTGAAGGAATCTGATTTTATAAGTCGAACATGGCTACCCCTCTTGAGAGACAAGAACACATGTCAAATATCGAATCTTTGACAGATTTCTAAAAACTAACGAAAACAGAAATATTCGTGAAGAAGATTTGAAAACGGAAACAGATTTTATTCCGAAACGTTAACAACGATAAGTATTCGATAATTATCAGTTCTTGTATTTTTATATTTACGATGCAGAAAAACTCTAAGTCGTCTCCACAATTTGATATTTGAAATATGTCAGGACGGTGATTCAGTACATATTTCGAACCTTCATAGGTAAATCATCATAAATTTACATTCAATTATGGAGATGAAAAAAATCAATTGGGAAAAAAGGTCACATGGTGAAGTTTACATAGACATTAGAAAAAATATATTCAAACAAATTATGAATATATTTTCAGCTGATGATGAACCTATGTGGGTTCGAAACATGTAGTGGATCACCGTCCTGACATCCTTCAAATATTAAATTGTGAAGACGACTTAGAGTTTTTCTGCATCGTAAATCTACTACACTCCACTTTGAGATACAATGGACTTCTACCACAGGTTGAGTTCTTGCATTTTTTGATAGGCAAATTTGAGAGAAGTTGCTGAATAATAATTGAACGTGTTCCACTCAGAAGGAACTGGTTCTTGATTGACGCAGACACTTTTCGGAGTAGATTAAAAATCTACCGTTTAACACTTGTACAGATTACAAAATTATTTCATATTTTCTCAGGTGAATGGTAGGTTATGAACAGAAAAAAATAACTAGTGAAAAAAAATTATTTGTCTCTTCTTCCTTTCTATTATGGAATGTTAAACCATACACTATAGATGAAATATCTGGTGAAATTATTAATGCTCTCGTGTCAGAGAATATCAATTTTGCAATTTACATTGCAGAAAATGTCGGCAGTGATCTAAATTCTTCTTCCAATAATTTCTTGGTTGATAAACCAGCTTCATGCACTACTGTCAGTTGTATCACCTTGTATCAAGAAGATATTCAAAGCAAAACATAATATCGAAATGCTTAAGAGTTGACAGAGTATTTATGAATTCTCTCACTTTTCTCTTCACTCTTTCCGCAAAACAAAACAAAAATCACGCGATATGACGAGTTTCATTATCGGCTTGTTTTTCGTCTCATTCCTGGGAGCATGTTCCACTAGTGTTTTGATATGCCTTGCAACTACTAGTTGAGGAATGTCTTTATACATGCTTTCGCTAACCTGCAGAAGGGATCAGGACCAATCATAATCCTTTATGAGCTGGGGCATGACTTTCATGTATGGATATTCACGCCTGGGTTACCTTATTGTGATTACCTTGCTCATTGGGCGCGCTCAGAATCTCCTCACCAGACGTGAGAATACTTGGTCTGAGCTGAGCGCCTGCTGTCTGGCAATAACAAAAAATAACTATGGTTATCCAGCTAGTCCTGGAAGAACATGGTTGCATTTTTTTCCCGAGACTGAATGCAATTTGAGTATCTGCCCTAACTTGGTATATAACAGCTCCAACTCCATCTTAAGTTTTTGAGCCGTCTCTGTACCAAATTTCTCCCACTTTCACCAGTAGGCCATTTTGCAAGTCCTTTTTATTTGGTATGACGATTCGGTACTTTTTATGGAAATGGTTCTCTAACTATGGCACTTTGTAGCCCAGGAACATTTCCAGTATTGGATCTGAATCCATATCGTGGCACAGTTCAAATTATTCCTCCTCATGTGACTGGCTGATTGGGGTTTATCCCTACATCAGCCTATGTGTAAACAATCTAGCTTGTTTTGCATATAGATATGCACTGGTGAAAGCCCATTCAAGATTGCAAAAGCTGCTGACCTCCAGTCCGAAGATTTGTAAGTCGTCCGAGAACATACGCCTCCATGAATACTCGTGCTGCATATCAACTTTCATGGCATATCAATCCGTTATGCATCTACACTATCTACTTTCATGAAAGTAGATACTACCCTGATAGAAAGCTGTCAAACTAAAGGCGTTGAAGTGCGGGAAAGCTTTTTGTCATTATGGACCGCAATAAATTATTGAGAATCTAATCAATTGACTGGCTTAGTGATCCAACAATTATTTTCGATAAAGGTTGGTTGGGTGATACGATCAATGTTTCTCAAGAAACAATTGTTCTCTTGCCGACGATTCTGATATAATCAAATTCTTATTCAGGGCTATGTGAAAATGAATATTCGTTACTCAATCTCCCACAAAACTTATATGATCATTGTCGTTTCAATTTTACAAGTAATGATGATATCTCAATCAAAATACTCACCGTAAAAGGAGTTTTTTCGTGTAACTTTTTCAAAGAACATCAGATATATTAGATGATATAAAAATTAAAAACACTTGAACAACAAAATTTCCAGAGAAGGAACCAACACAAACGATATGAAACAAACGAATGGCTTTTGCTATGACTCCGATAAGGTGGTGGCTGCTTTTATCAATAATAGAAAGGATGAGACTGAGAAAGCGGGAAATTATCAATCCTAACAAGTCAGCATGATGATTTCTGGGCCAAAAATTCTCTGTCTCCGCATGATATCAATTTAGCTATCAATGAACAAACATTTGCTGTTCTGGAATACACAACAAATCTTGGTGTGGAAATAGAATCTGACCTGAGATTTGGAAAACACATGAACAAACTCATACAGTGAAAATATTTATCTCTAAAAACTTTGAATGGCTCAATGCACTACTTATCCTACAATATAATAGTACTATTATATGAATCGATGGTTTTATCAATTTTTGATTCTGCTGATTCTTCATATTATGGCCTAATATCACTCAAAAATTCAGCTCAAAAATACAAAAAGTACAAAAGTCCTGTTTGAGATTCGTTTTTGATTTACGCAGGCGTGAAAGGATAACTAATGAATTAATACAATCTGATTGGTTGAATATGGAAAGAAGGAGATTCTTCAATTCTACATGTCTTTTTCATAAAATGATATTGTCCACAATCTGAATATAACGGCCAGGAAAACATTAACACCTCTAAAATTCAAAACTGAATTATTTGAACGCTTAATCCCTCACCAAGTATGTAGCTCATATAAATGTCTACCAGCAGAAATGAAAACGTATTCATAAGGCTACTTGCACACACACCGATCTTGGACGGCCGATTTCATACCGGTCGTCCAAATTCTAATAGTGAACCACATGTGGGAACGGGACCTGGCACACACGCCGACCGCTGATCGGTGCCGGTAAAATATCGGTTAGCAGCCGTCCACTGCCACTGCATGGCCGGTATTACCAGGAAGTAGTGGCGTACGTAACTAAATACACGCTTGCACACCCACCGATTCTTTACCGACCATTATACATTATTTTTCAATAACCTCGTGTCACGACAACAAAGCAACTGATTGTTTGACCGGTAAAAATCCTGTGAGTCTGCAAGCACCCGCTACCAATAAAATATCGGCCGATTTTATACTGGCCGACCCAAATCGGTGTGTGTGCAAGTAGCCTTAGAGATTTTCAGGTCCACACTAAAAAAAAAACTCCCGACAAATAAATTTACTATTGTTCCGTTCCTTTTGTCTTGACAATTGCAGCACTGACGGGGTTGAGTGGAAGAACAATTCAGTGGAGATTTCGACCTCCAAATAAATTGAACTCCGCCCTATTCTTTCTCCATTAGATATTAGTAAATATATTGTGGATAATATTGTACGTGAAGGAATTGAAGACGTTTCTCATTATTATTAATTATTCAGGTATTTTACTGAGTTAAAATTCCTGATTGATTCCCCCCTTTTTCATCTCATTCTTTCTGTAATTCATGATAACAGACACCACGTTATCGAAATCATAGAGAAACCCAATCGTTTGTTTCATGTCGTTTGTATTGGTGTGGTTGCAGTGTCTTTAATTTTTTATTATATATCTAATATTTTATGATGTTTTTTAAACTATTTACGAAAAAACTCATTTTTCGGTAAATAATTTGATTAAGATTTCATCATTTCTTGTAGAATTGAAACAAAAATAATCATATAAGTTTTGTGGTAGGTATATTCATGAAAATTCATTGTTACAGAGGCCTGAAGCAGAATATAATTGAATTCAAAACGTCAGAAAGAAAACAATTGTTTTTCTAAGAGGAATTGATCCTAGCAATCCAATTTTTCTTCAAAATTGAGAATTTAGTTACACCATGTATAAATTAACAACGACATCATCGACTTCGCTAAAATAAAAATCTGACTCAAAGAGCAAGACAAAGACGGAGATAAACGCAACACTTTCCGATTGACTTTCCAGTCATTAGAGACTAGCGCCGTACTGCTTGATAAACTCATTACGGCGAAATAACTCACCTGCTAATGAGCTCCGCTGCACGCTGCGGAAGGCGATAAAAATAGTTTTTATCCGAGTCTTTCAGAATGGGTTACGTTACAAGATGAATCCGATATTCCAGACAGGCGATCAATAAATGAAGTGCTTTCTTGGGATATAACGTTGATATCGGAACAGTTCAGTTTGTTTTTAATTGAATACTTCTGAAGAATCTTGTTTCTTGCACGAATTTTCACAAGTTGATTGCTGGGTGTGAGTTCCATTCTTCTAGATCCGAACTGTTTCATGTATGTAGAGTATTTTTCACAGTAAATGGTATTGGCTTATTAACTGCAATAAACTACCCGATTTAATCCCATTGTGTAGAAAATCATCTGGTGAAAGATGCAAATGTGCTACAGGGTCGAACTTAAGAAATTTGAATTCTGCATAATGTAGGAGATATACAAGTAATTTATTCAAATGTTACAATTCTATTCTATATTTAGTTCAGTGTCGCTATCGCTATCCTCATCTAAATTAATTATAATTGGCGCAATTGATTTTACAGAAAGGTACGAGTTTTCAACATTTATAACATGACTAACAGAACTTTTCCAACTCTCGGTAGGAATGTCATTCATACAGTTCCTAATTAATTCTACCACACTACCACTTAAAGTCGGAAAAGTATTTTTTCTGCGCACGCTCGATTTAAGTTGGTGCCACATAAGCTCTATGGGATTGAACACGCAGTAGTATGGAGGTAGTCGTAACACTGTATGTCCCAATTCTTCTGCAATTGTATCACAAACATACTTTTTTTTAAAGGAAATGACTGCAGCACTTGTGAAAGTTCTTTTTTTGTATAATTTTCCTCAAAATATATGTCATTTGCAGCCATGAAGTTTTGAATCTCCAATTTCGTATTCTTTGAGCCAGGAATTTCTTGCAATTGTCGACTATGATAGCTTGCGTTGTCCATTACTATAACGCTATTTGGCGGAATGTTGGGTAACAGACAATTTTCAAACCAATCTTCAAAAAGCTCTGCTGTCGTATCTTCGTGATAATCAACACAAGAGTCCTTGATATTTTTGGCAGAAAGCCACATAGCATTTGGGATCCAACCATTTTCTGATCCTGCGTGTAATATTGTGACTCTCTTCCCTTTATTTGATGGTGCTTTTGTTTTACACTTATCAGAGGAATCAGACCATCCTTTGGAAGGGGTGTCATGCGTGTCAAACCACGTCTCGTCGAGGTAGAGTATTGGCCGATTTTCAGACCGACGTTATATATTCAGAACGCCAGTTTATTAAACGTGTGGATTCTATTATTACTTGTCTCTTGTCAATTTTGCGATATTCAAAGCCCATTGCAGACAGAGCTCGTCAAAGAGTAGTGAGGCCACAGTTGATGTGAGTTTCGTCATTGATGAGCCACTGTTTCAGACTTGTGATTGTAGGGACACGCTGCTCATCGTACATAGTGTAGATTTTTCGCCTTATCAAATCTTTTTCCCAGTCGTGTAGACTTTTTGTGACACCGGAATCTTCACGCTTTTTTCTTGATTCCATGGAATTTTCAACAATTCGTCTAACTGAAGTAAGAGGCACCTTCGTCAAATTACTGGTTACTTTGCTGCAGCACCCGCGTTATATCCTTGCTGAAGTAAGGAACTATACACATTTTTTATAATGATTTTCGCGTCACAAGATAAGTGATTCTTCTTTAACGAACCACTGGAAGAAGCACTCTTACTTTTTATCCACGGACGCCACATACTGCCTATTCTGTACGTTGGGGTATAAAATCTTTGCTATTAATGTCTGTAATAACAAATAAATGTTATAACATTATTGCACGCCGTAACACAAGTGAACACTTCCAATGAAATACAAAGACTAAAATGAACAAGAAGTGTAAGCTGTTATCCTCTACAATCCCTCTCTGAGGAACAAAATTACCTGAATCCGCTCCTTTTACATTTATGATGTGCATCTCGGATTTTACCACTCAAGGGTCTAATTTTGGTTTTATTATAATCCTTCAGTCAATACCATTTATTGTGAAAACTACTATATATGTGAGATGTCTCTAAGAGGTATTGGTTCGGACTTCCATTGTCTATAGTCTATATAATTAACTCTACTGAATCCTCTTGCAAAGAAAAAAAACTATTGAGAAATTCAAATGAAATAAGGCATTCAAATCCAAACAAAAAGGTTTATATAGATTTTTGGTCGAAGAAAAAAAAATTAAATGTTTGGTTGATTGAATAAAAATAGATATTGTGAGGCGCATCTGTCGGTACTACTAATAAGCCGCGCTGATCGGTTTCAGAGAGAAATGGTTGTATTGGTACGTTCGTCGAGACAAAAGTGGTCCATCCTTCGGATAAGTGGATTCCACACATTCTGGATTTCTATGCTGGAGTGACTGAATGCATCGTTGTTGATAATGTAGAAGGCTTCCTTGAATTTTCTCTTGAATCAGTGCTCCTTCCTGTGTATGACCTCGGCTTCAGACCATTCAATGCTGTGATGGTTTGTCAAAACATACTCCGCTATTGCCGATTTTGTGGTTTCTTCTCGATGTGTATTTTTCTTGCGTTCGCACATTCTTTCTGGCCTCCCATGGTCCTCTGGTTTCTCCTCCATGTAGGACCAACAGCTGCTTATACCGGATACCATGCGAGGGCGGCAAATCCTATATAGAAAACACCAGAAGACCATTGGAAGTGAGGATATGCTCCTTCCTGTGTATGACCTCGGCTTCAGACCATTTAATGCTGTGATGGTTTGTCAAAACATACTCCGCTATTGCCGATTTTGTGGTTTCTTCTCGTTGTGTATTTTTCTTGCGTTCGCACATTCTGACCTCCGATGGTCCTCTGGTTTCTCCTCCATGTAGGACCAACAGCTGCTTATACCGGATACCATGCGAGGGCGGCAAATCCTATATAGAAAACACCAGAAGACCATTGGAAGTGAGGATATGCTCCTTCCTGTGTATGACCTCGGCTTCAGACCATTTAATGCTGTGATGGTTTGTCGAAACATACTCCGCTATTGCCGATTTTGTGGTTTCTTCTCGTTGTGTATTTTTCTTGCGTTCGCACATTCTGACCTCCGATGGTCCTCCTCAACATTCGTATAAGATTCCTTTACTCAAATTGTTTTATTTGATATTCAATATCTGAATTTTTCCTCACGATATCACTCTTCAGATCAATCTGACCGATAATATCGAGTGTGGAGCTAGTGAAGGGCGGATTTTATGGAGTTTGGTGAAATGTTCAATTCAGTGGATTTGCCAAGACATCTCGACATAATTCTTCTGAAACATTTTTAAGTCACTTGTTAAATGTATGTTTCCAGCTTTCTAAATTGCGGACAGTGTTCCCTTTGCTGCAACGCCAGCCTGTTCATTTCCACATGTGATGGAGTCCACATCAATGTCGAAGACACTCCCATGGATATCTGATGGCATCTGAAGCTGCCCCTCTATGCACAACCTGCAACGTATTCATCACTGTGGAACATATTATGAGTGACTGTGTACACTTCAGCGCCAACCGGAGAAAATGTAATATGGAAGTACTCACAGATGGAACTAAAATAAAAGAAAATAATGCCCTGAAAGATATTCGTTTATAAAGACTCACTTGGAACCGAAAAATGTGTGTATTTTCTGCATATTAGTTTGGTAAATGTAAAGTGAATTCCAGTTATGTTCATATGTCATGGCTGTTAGTTGTCGAAACACATTGATTCAATCAAAAAAACTTAAATTCTTCCTTCTTTGGCCAAGAAATCCTTTTCAACATTTTTGTTTGAATTTCTCATAAATTTTCTTCTCTGCATCAGGTTTCGAAAAAAGTAATTTCAGAAAAATTAATAAAAAATCGAAGTCCGAACCAAAACCATTCAGCAAAGAACATTTTCGACCACATTCAAGCGAAAGAGATGTCTCTATCTTCGATGAATTGTCAGCCGCTGAATTTGCCGTTATATAGTCTTCTTGTTTTATTGTCTTCTGCATGAATTATGTCCAGTCAGTAGCTCTGTTATAATTTCGGGTGATTGCTGCCGATTTGGGCTATTGATTTAGGGTTGATTTATAAAGAACCTCAAGACCTAAGATTTATGACTTATCATTTAAGACTTATCACTTTAGGCAGTTGGAACATAGTAATCATATAGAAACTGTTATAAAAAAACTTACGGCCTAACATTTTACATTTATGGTTTAAAAATATGGTCAACTTCCAACTTAAGAATTGTTTATAAATGAAATAGGATGTGCAAACGAAATTCTCACGTGTGGAGTTCGGCACCAGAACATTCATTGAGGCTTCTCGATTCCATTCAGAGAAAGGCCATTCGTCTTGTTGGTGATTCTTCGCTCACAGACTCGCTCACTCCATTGGAACATCGTAGAAGGATCGGAGATTTGTCTCTCTTCTATATATACTTTCACGGTCAATGCTCTTCCGAATTGTTATCAATCTTTTCCCGCTTGGCAATATCTACACGGGTGACTCGACGAGTACAGAATTCCCACCCCTTTGTTGTGAATTTGGAAATCTGTCGAGCCTCTCTTGCTCAGGGATCTTTTTTCAATAGAACAGCTGAGGTTTGGAACTCCTTACCAAAAGAAGTTTTTCCTGAGGCTTACAAACTTCGGAAATTCAAAGTGAATGTTGATTCGTATCTCCTGTCCCTTGATTCACGCGGTGTTTTTTGAACATTAAAGGACTTGCCTTTCGTGTGAATCTGCATATATAAAAAAAAATTCACCCATGTATTTTGTTTTCAAACGCTGATGAGAATTCAGAGTTTATGTTATGCAATAATATATTTTGAAACCATGGAAATCGTTAGCTATTCAAGTATATTCATGATATCTTCGTTTAGTATCTATCTTCTTAAAGGAAAACTGGGAAATTGAGGACTCAAAATAAGCCTTTGTATTGCTCTATGTCGATGTTCAGATGTCAGTTCTGATAAATGACAACTTATCTCTAAAATCTGATTTTTTATATAACTGAGGCCACCATCCTACTCTAGGTCTCAAGGTGATAAATATCAAATGCTAAATGTTGAAAATTTTCATAACACACCCTGATCTTTGCTTTGTTTTTATTCTAATCCTTATATATTCTATATCATTTATTTAGATTCCATCACTATCAGCTCGAGCCCAGTATCGTTGAAGATCCCATTTGTTAATAAATGTTGAAAGTTTTTATAATCCACCCTGATCATTGCTTTGTTTTCATTCGAATCCTTATCTTTCCATATCATTCCTTTAGGTTCTAGTTGAATAGCTGAACTATCAGTAAAAAAATTGCCCAGACGTGCTAACTCTGTCTTAGTCCTAGACAAAACTATACGTTATGAAGTAATGTTTTTTGGTTCAGATATATTCTGATTTCAATTGTCCATGCCATTTGATATTTCATAATTTGGAATTGTCATTCGTTTATAATTCTCAGGGCTCTGAGTCCCCCTTGAATTCGTTCCATTTCAAAACGATATATTAAAATATAAACAATGTACTGAACATTTTAATTTGTCTAATGGCATGAAAAAATATTTCATTTATATGTATACCTAAGCTGAAGTGATTTACCCAATCGATACATGAGAACAATGTGATAAAAGGAGACCCTAAATCTGCGATAAATTCGTCCTTTGGGATCTTGTCTGGTTATTACTCTGGGGTTAGTCAAATCATCTATCAGTAACCCTATTTTTCCTATCATTTTGTGCTTCCTGGATTTCATGTCGATTATCTCAACATTTTCATAATTCAACCCTCTCTGAAACAGTTGTATTATTCGATAAACTCTGGAAACAACAACATCAAATTAGTGTTTTCGATCTGATTCGTTTCAAATCAGTGCATTGTATTAAAACTCATTTCGGAAAAGTGTTGGGAATCACGCGACGTCCGGGTAATTTGACGTAGGGCATTATCGCACGTTTTCAACCAACCCGAAAATCGTGGGGAAAATAAAAGTGCCCCAGAGGCGCCGTAGCTATTAGTGTTAATTAACAACCCGCCGAGTACTTCTTCTGTATTGGGTTTCGGGTTTGCCAGCTTCTAATGGCACTTCATTCAAAAATCGATTATAGTGCAATACGATTTTCCATGTTAAAGGAGGTACTGGACTGATAGCTAGTATTTTGTTTCAGAGAAGAATTTGCGGAAGTGCAAAATTTCATAATAATTCAGTGACTGCCCGCTTCAATTTCCGAAATAAAAGCATAACAATAAAAATATATTTGCATATTTCACGGCGTTGCTCGATTGGAAATGATTTTGGGACTGATAAATCAGAATCATTTGGAAATGAAAATGAATGCGCGAAATTTATGTGGAAGGAAAATACAGCGACGATTTTGAAATGTTGCTTTATTTTCTTCATTATCGAAATCCAACAATAATCAGATAGTTCCAATTACATGCAATTTATCAATGTCTGTTGTTTCTTGATACTCTTCGGCAATGCAATGATTTCACACAGTATTTTTAAGACTTTTTGATAAAACAAAAATAATTTGGTAATGGATCGGACTTCCATTATGTATATTTTTAACTTTATTGAAACCTATTGCTAAGAACGAAAGGATAAAAATACAAATCAAGTGAGAAAATCGAATCCCAAACGAAAGATTGAAATGGATTTTTTGGTCAATAATTAAATTAAGGATTGATTGACCAAAGAAAATGATGTTGTGACAAAAAAACGAGATATAGAATAAGGAATATTACTCAAAAAAAATTAAATAAAGAAATAACTGATATAGAGTAGAGTAGATATATTTGACCATTTTACATACAAGTACATTTATGGCAAGTCACAGTTACTAAAATCGCCCAAAATTATTTTTGACAAGTAAAACTAAGCAATTTTACAATGGTTGAGTTAAAAGTAGGCTGAACACCTAAATCTATAAATATATAATAGAAATAACTGAAACGTTAAAAGACAACACTCGAATAATAAAAAAACAAATAGCTTTATCACAGTGACTCAGATGAATAAAGTTCCAGCGACGTCAGTGAACTCCTCTGTAGAGTAAAAACAATGTTGAAGTAGGAATCTTTTGATACATGATTTGAAGTTCATATACTTCAATTATTTGATAGACGAATGAAGACAATTATACATGTTCAAATTCAAAGAATTCTTCTGACAGACTGTTATCCTGTTTTTTGAGGGGTACAGCGAATCGGCTAATCTTGTGAAGTGATTATGATTATCTGAATGTCACAGAAACTTATTAATATTCTTGTGTATCTCTAATAACACAATAAAAACATATAATGTTGGAAAGGGCATGATACCGAACCGAATAAAGAGAGGACGACACTGTTCTCTGTAGCCTACGTTAGCAAGAATTCTAATTGTTTTTTTTTTGACATTTGAATACACTCATTGAGTGAGTTGAATGACCCCAAATCAGAATACCATAAGATATAACGGAATGAAATAAGGAGAAACATGCCATTTTCAACGTGAATATACCCACAATACTGCTCGGTCGTCTAAGAACGAACAGAACATTCGAGAGTTTGCGAGTTACAGCCTCTACGTGACCTGACCAGCTCAGCCGATCATCTAATATGATACCCAAGAATTTGACTTGTTCTCCCTGTTAAACGTTGGTAATCGATGATATTAAAATGTTCTGGGTTTTTTTATCATTCAGTTCAAGTCTATTTCTACAGAAGCAAGCACGTACCAACTTCTTATTTTCCTGCGTTAAAGTTTTGAGGGATTCATTTGAGCATATTAGTGTTGTATCATCAGCGAACAGTACACATTTTAATGGTTGAATAAAATTACATAAATCATTTACATGAACTATGAAAAGAAATGGACCAAGGACAGAACCTTGTGGGACACCATAATTAATTGCTCTCAAATTCGATTTCTCGCCACTTATGTCAACGCACTGATATCTGTTTCTGAGGTAAGACTCACTAGATCGAGTGCAGTGCCTCTAATACCATATTGTCTCAGTTTGTCCATGAGAATAGAATGGGACACACAGTCGAAAGCCTTTGTCAGGTCACATAATGTCAGAGAAGTATGTTTACCTTGGTTAAGACCCTCGACTGCTTCCGACACTAATTTATAAGCGGCTTGAGTAGTCGACTTTTTTCCGCGAAAACCATACTGTGATTCACTGAAGTAGAATCGTTTTTCAAAATATGAATAAAATCGTTCTTTCAATGTGATTTCTATTATCTTACCAACACAGGATACACAGGTTCAAAAAAAAAACAAACTAGTGGGTGAAGAGAATTTTTTGAAATCGATCAATTCATCGCCTGTTAGCGATTTAATAGTTTCCTCAGCAATATTACAGAAAAAATCGTTCAGTTCATTTTCCGATATTTCTATTATTCTGTCACAACCGGAAATATTCCTTTCTGAATGGATTATAGTCCAGCATGCTTCGGAAAAATTACCTGAACTGAAAATGAATTCCTCATATGCCATTATTTTGTGTCTATTTAATTCATTTTTATAATTTCTTTTCAATAATCGGAATGCTTCAATATATTGATGGGTTTGAGACACATCAGCAATGATTTTTGCAGCTTGGAGTTTATTGCTCATATCTTTGAGAGAGTAATTGTACCAATTCAAATTAATTATTTTTTGTTTTTGCGACAGTTTTTTCAGAGGAAAAGATAAGTAATTCCACAGTATTTTGAACAGAAGTACTCCCATTCTACTCCAAGTGAAAGATTTCTGAACATCTTCAACCCTTTTTTTGTTATACACGAGGAGGCTGTTTCTTCGCTAGATTTATTCCAGGTTCTGTTCAAAATTCCAAGTTCTGATCAAAATGGCATATTCTTCCTTGTGGTCTGAAAGACATGGGTCGAATACACCTGTTACATAAGAGTGTTCATCAATGTTCGAGATTATATTATCAATACAAGTCGATGATTTTGTAGTGATTCTGGTAAAATCTTTCATAGAAATATTCAAACCGTGAGTGTCCAATGAGCATTCCAGTTGAAAGAGAGATTTTGATTCAGATGCGAAATCTATGTTAAAATCTCCAAGGAGCAATATTTTCATATTTTTCTGTCATAACTTGAGCCAAAAGTGCATCAAAGTTATTTAAAAAAACATTGATGTCCCCTGTACACGATCTATATAAGCTAATAACTGAAGTATTTATGCATTTAACAAAAATGCCACAGAATTCTGAGTGTAGTTCAACGCTGAAGTTACTGAGATCTAAAATTTTTGGGTTTAGGTCATTCTTACAGAAAATAGCAACACCTCCATGTTGGTACTTTTCTCTACAGAAGTGAGTAGCTGAAAAATGGATTGTAATGTTTATAGTATGTAAATTGTCTCTGGTGAGCCAATGTTCGGACACACATAGGATCTCAAATTTGTGTTCATTCAAGAGGACACTCAGTTCATTGATCCTGTTTGATAAACATTGTATGTTTATATGAAAAATACTGAAATTATATTCACTTTCTGATATATAGTTCGATTCTTCTTCATTGGACTCACCATCTATACTTGTGGTTGTGGTGCAGTCCCTCTCTTCACTAAAAAACGCGACACTAATGTCCCACTTGGCCATATTTCACGTTTCCAGGCTTTGGCGAAGTTTTCTTGACCGATGGTAACTTTCATAGAAGAGTATAATTCAGGCTTTTTAGATGGATGGTTTTCGCAGATAACCTGAGGAAAATATTTCTCTAATGCTTTTTTCAAAACGGCAGGAAAAATTGAGGTATCGAATGTGAATTACTAGTCAAAAAATGTAAAATTATGAATAATTTAATCCTCAATTTTATTATTGACAAAAAAATCCATTTCAAACCTTCGTTTGTGATTTGATTTGCTCACTTGATTTGTATTTTTATCCTTTCGTTCTTAGCAATAAGTTTCAATAGAGTTAATAATATAGACAATGGAAGTCCGAACCATTACCATTCAGCAAGGATTATTGTCAACTAGATTCAAGCAATAATAATTTGATTTCGAATACATGCCAGGATAATTCCATTTGCAATTGAATCAAATTGACTTTTCATGAGAGTTGTGACACATCAGCTGTGTTTTTGTGGTATTGGCTTTCTTTGGTCAGACTTAGGTACAGGTAACTCATCTTTCATAAAATTATCAGAATTAGCTCAAATACTATTCACAATATCAACATGAAAAATACTAGAATGATTCAGGTCAGTTCAGAATATTTGATTATAAATCAATCTAGCATTATGGGAGTTCATCGAAGCTACTATTGTCTCGACTCTTTCGAGGTCAAGGAAAGTGAAATCAAATTACTTCAAATTTTTTATTTATATTTGCTTTGTCAAACATTCGTACGAGTTCGTTCATAAGGCAGAACCTTGTGGGAGCAAGAATCGGACCATTATCTTGGGGACCGCTGCGCTATAGGGTGTCTTAATGGTTTTTGCGGTAGCGCATTTGATGTTTGAACTGTAGGGAAACCCAAAAAAAACACAGTACTATCCAGTCGGTTGGTATATTCGATCAAGATATCATTTGGTTGTCCTTTCTAGGATATGAATAGACTATTTGAAATTAAAAAATGTCCATAAAGATCAATTATCTCAACACCAAATTGATAGAATGAAAATAATACTCAATTCAATCATCATCAATCATTTCTGCTTGAAGTAACTATGAACCTATTGTTTAACGAAAAACATGATGCACTTTCTCAAACCTAGTTACAGTAAAAAACTTCATGGATCATGTCTTTCTTTTACGTGGGTCAAACCGAAAGAACATTCAAAACACCCATGAAAGTACAAGAGAATGGTTCTCAGAGGGTAAAAACAAATTGAACGCTTGAAATTCAACCTGTTGGGGATGAAAAAAAATTTCGAAATATTTCAATAAAAAATGAATAATCAATAGAGTTTAATAATTCACCTCTGATGAATATGTTTGTTTCAGATAGTTGAACCTAGCCCATTGCATCGCGTCAGCCAGAAAAATTCTGCCTCGACCGCTTGTTGAACCTGCAGAGAAAAAGCTTCATCTGATAGACGACAGCGCCATAGACCGGTAGATAGTGGTTAGAGGTGCCTTGAACATCTCTTACCGCTCCAAGGTTCACCAACTTGAATCCCCCTCACAGTGTCTGATACATGGATACATTTTTTCCACTATACCACCCCCTTAACGGCTAGGGTAGAAAATGTGGGAGTTTTGAAGAAGAAAATCTAAGCTTCGTAGAAATGAAAGGTTTACAGGGGTCATAAACACAAGGTTTCCAGATCTTCTGTTCGAATGATTTCTTCAATTGTCACATGAATCATTTCAGCTCTCACGTCTACCAAAATTTTTTCCACCTCCAATAGGTTTCTTTGAAATATATACATTGTCATGTGGATCATGTTTATTTTTCATCTTGTTCAAGACGGAAGAACATTCCAAACCATATATATATTAACTACGTATTTAATAGATATGTTTCAATTATGCGTGGAAAAATTTGAGAATAGTTTCCAGAATGGAAAAATGAATTCAACTCAAATATTTCCTGACAGAGGGGCATCGGTTTGATTATGATTTCAAAATCCTCCATTTCTGAGAGGTAGGTTTGGAACTCGATTTTTTGGGACTGTGAAAAAAAAACAAATTTCGAAAATTTCGAATGTCGGAAATATGATCAAATGGAAATGAATAACTTGCTTCTGTCGAATATGTTATTTTCAGGTAGCTGAATTCTTCATCTATTACATTCTCTCAATTCTTCAGATAGTCGGACCAAAATTTAATTTGGTTGTCTTTTCTAGGATATGAATAGACTATTTGAAATCGAAAAATGTCCATTAAGATCAATTATCTTAACACCAAATTGATAGAATGAAAATGACACTCAATTCAATCATCATGAGTCATTTCTGCTTGGAGTAACTATGAACTATTGTTTGACAAAAAACATGATGTACTTTCTCAAACCTAGTTACAGCAAAGAACTTTATGGATCATGTCTTATTTTAGGTGGGTCAAACCGGAAGAACATTCCAAGCATCCATGAAAATACTTGAGAATGGTTCTCAGAAGGTAAAAACAAATATAACGCTTGAAATTCAATCTGTTGGGGTATGAAGGAAAAAACAAATTCAAAATGTTTCAATGGAAAATGAGTGATCAATAAAGTTGAATAAGTCACCTCTGTCGAATATGTTTGTTTCAGGGTGTTGAACCCAGCTCAGTTCCTTATCTTCTATCATATATCCATTGATTTGTATCGTAGTTAGAAAATTGCATTAAATTCGCCCTGATTTTGTATAATATATCGGCTGAGATTGAATTTTTTCATTCAGATCAATTGTTCTAACACCAAATTGATATATACATTTAATTCAATTTTTTTAGAACAATTTTTTGAGTGTTCTCTTTTCTGAAAATGGAAAATCACTTTCGCAGAAGTAATGTACACTGTTTTTCCTACGACCACCTATTTTATTGAACAATATATAAATATAAGATCGTGCATCATAAGTTGCCTGACTAATCTTACGTTTTATTTGTGACAGTCAAAGACTACCTAGTTTTTTGAATTTTCAAGTAAGGTACCCGCGCCTGGTTCTCTGCTCGCCTAGATAGAGGTATATCGTAATAAAACATACTAATAATTACAAAAAAACAGTTTTCGACCTACTAGATATAAGTATATATCTCTGATAACGTTAGTTCAAATATGAATAAGCTCAGTTCAGCTCAGAGTATTCGGTGAGATAATAGCAAAGTTGTGGGTTCGATATTTTGTGTCAATATTTTTTTTAATAATTAATCAGTTCTGAGTCCATTTTTTATGGAAATAATATCTATAAGGAAGAGCAGTTAATAATTACCTCTGGAAATCTCACAGGATTCACGGGTTTGACGGCTTTTTAAGACCCGTGTGGAAATTACTTCCCGCACGAGTGAAAATGAAGGACACTTTCCATTGGAGTAGAGAGTGCTATATGTCTAATTTTTCTATGCAGTCGAAGGCAGGATATTTTTCACATTCGGGAGAGAGAAATCAGATAAAACGAATTTCAATACTAATCTACTCCTTGAACAACATTCAAACTTCTACTAAATTGATATCACTCCCACTCGACAGCGTTCGCTAACGAAGTTATCATCTTCGGGTCAATAAAAGCTAAGACGGCGTATTAGGGTCACTGTTTAAATGAAAAATAACTCCATTGACAGATTCCAATCAGCCATTGGCAGATTATAACCTGTCAGTGACAAAATATAATCTGTCATGGACAGACTAAAATCTGTCCATGGAGATATTTTTTATTTTTGCAGTGACCCTGATACGCCGTCGTCAAAAGTGACACTCGATTCAATCATCATCAATTATTATTATTGAGAATCAATGAAGGATTTGCTTACATCTATCAAGACATTACACCAGATAAACGGGTGCGAATGATTTGAAATGGTAAATGTTTGGAAATCAATTATATTACTGAAACGTAGACTATTGAACGATATAATCTTTATGGCTGAATATGAAGAGGTTTCTGAAAGTAATTAAACTTTACGAGGTCTGGAAGCTGTGATAAAAAAAACGGGTTTTCGACCTATTTGGAAAAAATTCTAGATAAAAGATGTACCGAACTGGTAAACACTTTCATCTGATACTGAAAAATTCAATGCGTATTGTTTAATGCATTGTTCTACTCTAGAAATAGGAACCAAAGCATATTACTTGGAGCATGGGTTTTTACCATCTAAGAACCATTCGTCTCAATAACAGTCATCTACTACTCGGGCCATAACAATAATGACGTCACATTCTATCCTGAAAATTGCCGAGTATTTGGGAATCGAAACTAGCAATTGTGTTTATGTGTCTATAATCGTTGGATATAAGTAATATAGGAGCCGCTGACTTCTATATCGTATCCAGAGACCTTCAGTCACTGAGCTTATAATTTTCTTTCAAGGTAACCGCGAAAAATAAAAGAGCCTTTCCTTCATGTATACAAACCAAACATTTTTTTTTTATTGAGACATCCCGAATACCTATTCTACCATTGCATTGTGATTTATCACTGAATTCGAAAATAATTCGGAATTTTACGAGAGTTATTCATGAAATGAGTGTTTGCATTTAGTTCTTGAATATGAGGAAGTATCCAGTTCCGTGTTGTCCGTGGTTTACATTACAAACAAAATTTGATAAGTAATTCAATGCCCTTCGTTTTACTTGCCTGGGGGGTGGGGGTATTTGTTTCCTGACTGGTGTTAGTCTGTCATCGTACTAAAGAAGTTTCGATTCATTCCCTGTCTTTAACTTTGCTCACCGACTGTATCTTGAAGTTTTTTTTCAATTTCATCTTAAGTTTTTCTATTTGATGTTTTGTTTGATGTTTTGGATACCACTGAGAAAAAGTATTCATTTTCAACTCTGTTTCACCAAACTCCAATCTGACAACCAGAGGCGACAGTATCCATTATGATGATTACACTTTCTAACTGACTTTATCAACTTTACTGTTGTTTATTCGCAATCTTTAGGAAAGAACATTAATTTTGCTCTGATATCACCTGCTGTCTTCTTCCCCATGTAATCGATTGAAGTTTGTTCTGTTTTGGCCAAATATTGCTTATGTTGCTGAACAAGTAGTTATTATGATCTATTGGACTTCAGTTTATGCTTCATGCAATGATACATTGATACGAAAATAGAGCGGCCATATAGATACAAAATATTGTAGTTAAATTGATGAAAATATTTTGAAGAACTTGAAATTGTTTTAACGACTAGAGACATTATTCCATACCTACTTCGGACTTGATATGCATACAATATGTGTACAACAATACAGTGTGCCTCACCTAAACTCACCACCCCTGTATCTTTTCATTCGTTTTGACGACGGCGCATCAGGGTCACTGCAAAAATAAAAACAAACATAGACAGATTTTGATCTGTCCATGACAGATCCCAATCTGGCATTGACAGATTATAACCTGTCAGTGACAAATTATAATCTGTCATGGACAGATTAAAATCTGTCCATGAAGATATTTTTTATTTTCGCAGTGGCCCTGATACGCCTTCGTCAAAAGTGACACTCGATTCAATCATCATCAATTATTTCTGCTTTGAGAAGCTATCGCATAGCAAATAGATTTTCATCAAGGGTCGACCAGTTCTATTCAATATCTGAAAACGTTTTATTACAGTTCTCATTCCAACAGATACATAAATTCGAGATAATTCGTGAGCTGAATCTGAAGTCCCGAACTCAAATTATGTAAAAGTATTGAAATCCGAGTTGAATAGTGCCTCCAGTCAGTCAACTATGGAGTCCAATAATAATTGTTCAGCACAATCGGAGTCCGCTGGCGATAGATTCAGTAGCGGGATATATAAAATCGGATTGAGTTCCTATAGATTCGCGTCTCGGAAAGTATTCAGTTTCGAACGAATGGAAATAAAATTCTGGATTATCAATAAGTCCACGTAGTTATGACGTTCGAATTTGCCTTGCGAATTCTCGATTGTTTCTGTCGGCAGGGATTTCAGTATTCAAATTCGATAGGGAAGGAAATTTGATGGATTCTTCACATAACTGCTTACTTTTTGTTCGAAAAATATACGTATGATTATTTTGCTCAAACTCTGTAGTACTACAATTCGAGTGAATACTGAAATTTATTGTGACACACTTATTAGTGATGTTGAAATATGAGAGACAAGATATCATTTCCTGACAGTAAGGAAATCTTGAATTTTTCTTTGAGAAATTTCGTCTGGAATGTTGAAATTCCCCAGTGATTTGCGAAGAGTTACGTTGGGTCAGAAGTGAGTAGATCTGTTCGGCCCTCCACTGCAACCCACAAGGGTTTATTGTGGCTCACTCACACCTATTCAAACTCGACCAAATGAACCCAGCTTCTCAACGAAGCCGATTAGTTTGTATGGTGAGTGATCTTTCAGGTCAGATGGTAAGAGTGAAGCCTTGCCAAACTCTGAAAACCTGATTCGGTCCGCAGCGGGGCAGGCACAAATTATGTGCTCTGCTGTTTCATCATTTTCCAGACAGAGACAACACAAGCTGTCTTCTGACAGTCCGATTCTCTGCATACGATGATTCAAATGACAGTGACCTGTGAGAAGGCCAGTTAGACATCGTAGTTCGTCCCTACTGTAGTCCAACAACTTTTTGGTTTCCGACTTCGAAGGGTGAATAAACGCCTTGGAATGAGCCAATCCTGGAAGATTTTGCCAGAAGTCCATAAATCTTCTTGCCATCCAGGTATTCAATGTTTGTTTGGCAAAGCCTAAAGCGATGCCAATGACAGGTTCTGGTCCGATGAAGCTGCTTGCAGCACCCTCCTTTGCGAGGGAGTCAGCAGCCTCATTGCCTTCCAGGCCAGTATGGCCCGGAATCCAGACCAGAGACAATTTGTTAAATCTTCCTATTGAGGAGAGTCGTTTTTGGCAATTTGTTACCAGTTTAGACGTTAATCGGTAAGAGCCAATAGCTTTCAGCGCCGCTTGACTGTCCGAGAATATTTTTATTGACTTGTGTGTGAGGTTGGATTCTGCCAATCTCTCCGCACACAGTTCAATAGCATATATTTCCGCTTGAAATACGGTCGCATAGGTCCCTAGGCAGGTTGATATCTCTGTCCTGGGTTTGCGACTGAAAACACCTGCACCAGAACCAGAAGGTGTTTTTGATCCATCTGTGAACCAACAACTATCTGCTCTCAGTATTTCCTTCTCCCGGAGAATCCAGTCCTCTCTATTCGGGAAAAAGACTGTATAAGGCAGTTCATAGTTTACAGTTGGAGTCATAATGTCAGAGGTCATTCCCAGAATGCTGTGACTTATAGTGTCAGCCAGCAGTCTAGTATACTCTGCATTAGATTGTGCAATTAGCGATGTGCACAAGTCTATATGCAGTCCATCTAGCCTCTCTCTCCAGAAAAATGTGAAGAGGAGGTAGATCTAGAAGGATCTCCATGGCCGCTGACGGTGTGGTACTGATGGCACCACAGATAGCCAGGCCTGTCTCTGTGAGCCAGAGAGCTTTGCCTGAGCCGTTTTCTGAGAAGCCTTTGGCCACCAGGCAATTGCCCCATAGGTAATTTTTGGTCTGACAATAGTCACATAAATCCAATGAATTTGTTTGGGACCTAAACCCCAAGATTTACCACAGATCCTTCGACAAGTCCATAGGGACAGTTTGGCTTTGTGTAAAACTTTTTCCAAGTGGGCTTTCCAGGTGAGTTTTTTATCAAGGACAATGCCGAGATATTTCATCTCCGTTCCCAATGGAATGATCTCACCGTTGAGAGAAAGTGGAGTTAAATCATCCAATTTTCTCCTCCTGGTGAAGGGGATTATCACAGTTTTGCTGGGGTTTACAGACATCTATTTGCTCCCTCTGGCACCAACCGTGAACAACATCCATCTTACTATGAAGGATATTACAAGCTACCCTTCCCAAAGTGGACCTTTGCGAAAATAGAATGTTGTTTGCCAGGTAGGAAAATCCTAACATTCCTGGACGACTGTGAAGTCAGGAATGTTCTACGAAGTAAACCTAGTATTTTTCCTCAAATCGTCGAAAAACAGCGAATAATTTCATTGATAAATAAATGGTGCTACGTAATTTGCAATGAAATTACTTGGGATACTATGGAAACTGTATAAAATTATTTATGTGGAACATTTAACAACTGTAATAGTTCAGAAAATGAAGGTAAAAAAATGGTAAAACCTCGCAATTTTTTCGTCCAGAACCGATTTTTACAAAAATTTGGGATTAGGCTTATTACACCCACTAGTTCATTTTCTATATTGTGCCGTTGTACGCTTTTTGTTTTTTAGGGGTGCAAACTACCCCTAATCGTCAAAAATTATAAAATAACATTAAAAACCTAAATATGGGTAAAAGTAGTTGAATAATGATTGTTTCATGCTTTAGGATACAATTTCATAATCTTTCAACCTACCCTTGTTATAAACTACCCTTGAAAACATTGACATTTTTATAATATGTCTTCGAACTTCAGAACTGGTGAGAAATCAACGAAATATACACTCACACACGCGAGCAGATTTTTCTTCTCTGTCTTCCAATATGAATGGAAAAAGTGGAACATATAACGTATAACGGCCGAATATACCGGATATGTAGATTACTACCCTCCGAAGCGGGTAATTCAAATAAAAAAAAAATTATCGGTTTTTTAAGCATAGCTCCTTCATTTTCGGTGATACAATTTTTTTTTCAGGGATGAGTTTGTAGAGCTCTCCAAGAGCTATAAGACTATGTGAATCAAATTACTTAAGATTCCTTAATTTTTAAATGGGTAGAGTTTAAAGCGCTTGACTTAGGTGATGTTCGGTAGTAAATGTAGGTGTTAAACGGCTATATCTCGCCGAATATTCACTTTACAAAAAATCTGCATACAGGAAAATGTTTGTCATTGAAAAAGCTACAATTTAGTACTGTATCGTTTTTTTCGTATCTTCGGTATTTTGAGAGATATTTATAAGAAAATGGTTGAAAACACGGAATTGAAAAAATCATTTTCTCTTTGAACTCCAATTTTTCTAAAACTAGGCTTTTGAAATTGGTTAAACTTCGTGGGTGTATTAATAGTACATATATGAAGAGAATCACCCTTCGGAGGTTGTTTTCACAGATTTTTTTCGTAGAAAAAAGCGGGTACCGATCTTATATTTATCATAAGTCGGTCAACTTTCATGCTAGGAAGACATCTTTTTATTTGTTTGAAAGCTTCAATTGAATACATTATAAAAGATTCTATGAACTCTCTTCGAAAAATGCAAATTTTTCTCGTTATTTCGCTTCAAATCTTTCAATTTATGAATTTGACGAAAAGAGCTAAGCATTAATTTACTGTATCTCAGTTCGTATGTGTCGTAAGGAAATTATAAAAAAGCATTGTTTTTGTTTTTTAAAAAGCTACAATTTGCCTCTCCCCACTTTTTGTGATGAAATGCATAGTTTTAGAGTTATTTGCAAAAAAACATTATAAAAAGTCGATTACTTTCAACTTCGAATAACTCAAAAAATATTACTTTTAAGAAAAAACGTATGGAACATTTTTTTCTTAGAATTACTTTTTCCGTCGATTCCTACAGTTAAAATGTGTTAAAAAATGTCCACCCCCGTGATGGGGTGACAACCACCCCCAAGGCTCTAGCGTTCAGCGTCATAATATAGAAAATGATCCTTGAGCTATTCCCTACCTTCTGTGAAAATTTCAGGTGAATCCATGTTGGACGAAAAAATTGCGAGCAAAAATGCTTCATTTCCTGAACTGTAATGGAATATCATTTTTTTATTCCCACCCGTGAATATGCTGATTTCTTTATAGTTCACTAAACGGATAAGAAGGCGATTCCAGTCAACTAAATAGATATGATTTCATATCCGCACTAGGTAAGGGGGTGAAGTCCACCAATCACAGAGAACCAAATACCTGGTTACCAGGGAACACCTTGTAGAAACGTCACAATTCTGACCTTCCTACCTACAAACACGAAATCCAAGTTGTTTCATTTAAGTATAAATGAATGTACTTATATTTGATATATTCCCTGTTTTATTGAGACAAGTTTAAATTGTCACAATTGATGTTTTTTTGGAGAATTGAAGGACTCACATCTACTCTTCACTTTCACCAATAATCAACTGAAATTATAGTCCATGGGGCCTAGTGGTTAAAGTGCTAGCCCTCTGACACGGTCTACTTTATTGTGGCGGGTTAGAGTCTCACCCAAAACCGACTTTTTTTTTCTGACCTTTTTGACATTACGAATTTGATTTCTATCGTTCAATATTGAATTGAATAAAGCTGCTTTCCTTTGAGTTCCTCATAAATATCGAAAGAATAGTCCATAACTGAAATTGATTATCAATATGAAACTTAAAAAAGAGTTCTGAAGTATTTACCTGGTTGAAGAAAAAAGCAACTGTACAACTTGAATGGATATTTGCCATAGCCCCCTCGAACGCTTGAGCACTCTCCTACGGCATCGTGCCCAAACTTCCTTCCTTGTCCTTGTGCGATATGGCCACCATATCCATTCTTGTTGTACAAACTACTATTTCTTACAGAAAAGAAATTTTGACTTTTTCTTCAAGATATTTTGTCTGGAATCTCAAATTTTTTGGCGATTTGCGGAAACATTCATTTTACCAGGTAGGAGAAGCCTTACATTCCTGGGCAGCTGCGAAAGCTGCTAAGTCGAGGGTCAAGCCGAGAATTAGCAACACAGAGTCCAGGAATGTGGTTCCTCCTACAAAATTCCAAAAATTTCATTTACAAATACCTCAATGGTGTTTTGAAATTCGTAATAAAATCACTTGGGTTACTACGGAAACTGTTTTCAATCATATATGTAGAACACTAACAACTGTAAGGAAAGTACAGTAAGGAACTCTTGAATTCCTTTCAAGAAATTATGTCTGAAATGTCAACATTGCCTAGCAATTTGCGGAATAGTTCATTTTTGAAAAAGATGTTGGAAACTGTCGAAAACATTTACACCTTGAATAGTTCAAAAACCAGGAATGATATGCGGAATGAATCATTACCACAGCCACCTCTTCGACTTATGTCATCTAGGAAATCCAGATCCAGAATAATTCAGTTGTCAAATGACTGACTTGGTAATAACGGTAACATATTTGACATAATGTAAGAATGTAGGCTTTCACGGCCGGTGTTAATACATATCTGGTTTTTCGGGCTTGAGGGCCGTGTAGTGGAATTTTGACTTCCTCTATGTAAGTTTACTGCGACTGTCGTAGTAAACTCACATAGAGGAGTTCAACTGAGACCAGGCCGCTGAAGATGGCTGACGCAGATGTAGCCGAAAGCTCCGGAAGTCAAAATTCCACTACACGGCCCTCAAGCCCGAAATCCAGAGATATATTTGACATATTTTTTTTCCCAAGAAAACGTATCGAAGTAGTACTGGGTTTCATCAGAGTCAGATGAATATCGAAAAACGCGTTTTTGGACGAAGTTGAAAAAAGTAATGTTCAATATGTAGGAGGAGGAATAGACAAATATTCTGTTTATATTCATATAACTCTCAGATTTCTTCAAATCAGCAATCATGTATTGTTCCAGTGTCCGAAAATATATCCAAATTATCAGATGATAAGGCGCTTATATAAGAAATCACAGAAAAGCTGCCCATTAATGCAGCAGAGTCACTACCTTTCTTCGGTTGTTATACTTGGTAGATTTTTTTTCATAGTTCTTAGGGTTACTAACCCTACAACAATCTGAGGAAATACAAGAAGTTGCTAACTAATAGGACATATTTCATTCTAAGAAAATATTTTGAATAAACCTAGCAACTTTTTGGGGTGAATAAGAAATCTGACTTTCTACACTTGTATAGATTCCAACATTGGTTATTATTTTCTCTTATGGTGGGTTAACATTCGAAAAAACTTACCACGGCTTTATAGAGAGTTTCATTTCATTGGTGGAAATTTAGGATGTGGCAGTAGCCGTGATTATCAAATTGTAATGTCATGCATTAATAAGTTTGTTCATATTCAACCAAAATGAAAATAAACATCAGTTTAAGGAAAGTTATTTGGTCGAGAAGGGTGTAGGTTGATTCTTCTCACGATAACTTAGCATTGAACTTTTTCATTGAATCATGTTCATGTTCAATAATTCCAATAAAAATGTTATTGTACTAATTTAATAAACAATCATTTTTTCCACTGAATATTATACATAGGTTATTACAAGAACTCAGAAGAAATAATGTTTGTAACTGATGCAATAAACACTTGCCTCTTGCAATCATCGAATAACCATTCTGATTAGCTTCTTCAATATAAACGTAAAAAAATCATACATTATTGGAATTTTCCACGAAAACATTATGTTCCGTATAGCTGTATACCTAATTTCGAAGAGACTAGATACACCTAAATGTGTTAAATTCACAAATCCAGAAGCAAAAAAATTAAATTCGTACAAAATTAGACTTTATAACAGTACTTCAGTGTTTCTTTTGATTGGAGAAAGATTATGTAAACTGAAGTATTATCAAACAACAAATCAACAATAAAAAAAAGTTACAGGGTTATGGTTGAAGTGATACATCTTATATACCATCAATGGTCAGAATAATGTTCAAAATATGACTGTTCTGGATGATTGCAAAGAAAAGTTTCAAATGTTCTTTTATGAGAAGATGCTAAATGTTTTTCTTCCAAAATTGTTTTGATTTTCTATTTCAGCTATGATTTCCTCGAAAAAGTGAATTCGTTTCATTAGCGCCTTTCGGAACTCTATTGAAATTGCATTTTCCTAATACGACTTGATTCAAAAAGATGGGTGGTTGGTAAGAGTTGAAGTATTTTATTTCTGATTTTAATAATATTCCGGTTATGGGTGAATGGGACAGTAACTAACAACTATTTCGAATAAATGACTGATGAGTCTTTTTCAAAAATCGTGTTGATTTTTCATGCCACTGAGCTATGGTGTGTTCGAAAAAAAAAAAAAGTGTGAACGTGAATCATTCTTTCATAAAGGTGTAAATAAATAAAAAACATTTCTTTATCTCCACTTCGAACGAAAAGATACAGGGGTGGTGAGTTTGGGCGAGGCACACTGTATTGTTGTACATATATTGTATGCATATCAAGTCTGAAGTAGGTATGGAATAATGTCTCCAGTCGTTAAAACAATTTCAAGTTCTTCAAAATATTTTCATCAATTTAACTACAATATTTTGTATCTATATGGCCGCTATATTTTCGTATCAATGTATCATTGCACGAAGCATCAACTGAAGTCCAATAGATCATAATAACTACTTGTTCAGCAACATAAGCAATATTTGGCCAAAACCGAACAAACTCCAATCGATTACTTGGGGAAGAAGACAGCAGGTGGTATCAGAGTGAAATTAATGTTCTTTCCGAAATATTGCAAATAAACAACAGTAACGTTGATAACGTCAGTTAGAAAGTATAATCATGATAATGGATACTGTCGCCTCTGGTTATGAGATCGGAGTTCGGTGAAGCAGAGTTGAAAATGAAAACTTTTTCTCGGTGGTATCCAGAACATTGAATAGAAAAACTTTAGTTGGATGAAATTGAAAAAAACTTCACGATACAGTCGGTGAGCAAAGTTGAAGACAGACGATGAATCAAAACTTCTTTTGTAGGTTGACAGACTAACACCTGTCAGAAAACAACTACCCCCCAAGCAAGTAAAAGGAAGGGCATTGAATTACTTGTCAAATTTTGTTTGGCATGTTAACCACGGATAACACGGAACTGGATACTTCCTTATATTCAAGAACTAAATGCAGACACTTATTTCATGAATAACTTTCGTAAAATTCCGAATTCTTTTCGAATTCAGTGATAAATCACAATGCAATGGTAGAATAGGTTAACCACGGATAACACGGAACTGGATACTTCCTTATATTCAAGAACTAAATGCAGACACTTATTTCATGAATAACTTTCGTAAAATTCCGAATTCTTTTCGAATTCAGTGATAAATCACAATGCAATGGTAGAATAGGTATTCGAGATGTCTCAATAAAAAAAAATATTTTTGGTTTTCATACATGAAGGAAAGGCTCTTTTATTTTTCGCGTTTATCTTGAAAGAAAATTATAAGCTCAGTGACTGAAGGTCTCTGGATACGATATAGAAGTCAGCGGCCCCTATATTACTTATATCTAACGATTATAAACACATTAACACGAACGCTAGTTCCTATTCTTATATATTGGACAATTTTCAGGATCTGATTTTTTTCATATAGTTCGAAGAACCGGTTTTCGATCGCATCTTCCAGATATCATAATGGCAAATTACTTTTAGAAACCTCGATATGTTCAGTCATAAAGATTATATCGTTCAAAGATCTTCGTTTCAGTTATTCATTTGATTTCATAACATTTACTATTCCAAATCATTTGCACCTGATATAGCTGGTCTAATGTCTTGATAGATGTACGCAAATTTTTCGTTGTTTTTTGATTCCTTTCACAGGTTGTTTCATTTTTTCTTGAGCTTTCATTCACACCCCCGTAAAATGAAAAATGTTCTATAATCAAAGTCAACCGAAGATTTCTGACATATTCATTACTTTCTGAGTCACATTGCTCTGAATGAATTTACTAAAATGACTTTTCTACTTTCAACTCCCTTGAAGATGGATATGCAATTTCCAGAATACTTGTTTCTCTTTGTTGATTCAGTGAGTGAATTTTTCGTATTATATATTTTCACTATTGATTTTATTTTCGGATCTCATTTACCACACCAGTGAGTGTCTGAAAATAAAGCAATTTATTATGTCTAGAAGAACACGCTTCTAGGATCAAAACGCATTTCTCTCTCCTGGTTTACACCAGCAATGATAAGAACACCCATACTTCTGGTGGTGAGATGCCTTTACCATTCTTCAATACCAAATGACAATGATCAAAGAACGTAAACTTTCACGGCCGAAGATATCTGACTCTGGGGTGTTTTCGGGTTTGTTTGCCATTGGCTAAAGGTATTCACTCCTGACGTTTTGCCTACAGCTGTGGTAGGCATTAATAAAGATTATGAGGTAACGGAGGCAATGTTCTTGTTCTCACATTCCAAACTAATCCGTACACGAATAAACGATGAGTTTGGAACCATTGATGTGAAAGTCCATAAAAACAAGGTAAGCATCTTCAGGAGAAGGGATCTCGTCCTGAAAATGCTAGCCTTGTTAGCAAAAGGCGCGTCGAGTGTAAAAATATCAGTTTGGTGTTAGGGTAATTGATCTGAAGAAGAGGTTTTTACTTCGTTCACGTTTTGGTCCGCTTTATATCTGCTTTCGTGTCGGACGTTTTTGTGTCGGGGGACATCCGATACGAAATCAGATATGAAGCGGACCAAAATGTGAACGAAGTAGTTTGGACTGTGAGAACGAGAACATTGCATCCCTTACCTCATAGATATTGATAATGCTTACCACAGCTGTAGGCGAAACGTAAGTAGTGAAAACCTGTGGACCAGGTACTTCCAAGCACTGTTTGAGTAAACAGTGGCTTAGGTTTTCTCAGCGGAGAATAAATGGAAAAAAACAATGAAAAATGTAATAGGAAGTGAAGGTCTTATTCCTAGAATTCCCATTTATTGTTATTGATGTTTGATTTCATTTTGTTCTCTTATTCATATTCCACAGATAAATATAACTTGGATATCGAATGAGGTGAAACTATTATGGTATAAAAAATACATAATATATTCTACAGTGCATTTCTTTAATGCCTCCCCCCTTTATTTTTTGAACGGGCAACTCAAAAAATTGAAATTTGGGATAATGAACTTGATAAATGAATACTACATTTTCGACAAATTGACACATAAAAATTCCAAGATTGGCGAATGGCCGCCACCTGGAAAAAAATAAATGGGGAGGGGGGTCTAGTGATACATCATTTTGAAGCTGCTGACGAATACTTCACAACCCTAGAATATGAAGTCAATATCTTTACCTACTACAAAATGGTGGAACATAATAATAATTAATATTACCTGAAAACGAACACATTAATATCGAAGGTTTGATAGATTATTTTTTGTTCATAAAAAAGAAAAAATGTCAGTACAACAAACATCATTGTTCAGCTCAAATATTCTTAGTTGGTTTTCGATTTTATAAGTAGAGGGATGTGGTGGTTTGCGTTTGTCCCCGGACTATACGATGCCATAGTGACAAGGAAGTGATAGGGGTGGGGGCGAACAGAGAAATTGGACCCTGATGCGCCAGTCTGCAACTGGCTCTAGGCTAAGTAACACTGAAGTTGATTGTGCACAGCCTTGTCTGTTAACGGCTTGTTTTTCTTGAGGGTAGTAACCCTCCAGTTTCCGCTGTGTGTATTAGTGAATATATGATCTGAGTTAACCTGTCACCGTATCATTCATCACCCGAGCCGTACAGAAAAATCCTTGGAGTCTCATCTAGCCGGTGCATAAGTGGCGCCCAACGTGGGGCAGTGTTGATCAAGAAGAACCACACAGGAGACGACAAGGTTAAATAACAGATTGTATACCGAGAATACAAACCTACAGTACTGTGATTCAACTGTAATTCCACAAGGAGTCCTATTTCATGTTCATGGGTACGAAATAGCGGCGGGAAACATCAGGTAGCTTGTTTGGTGAGAGCAGCGCGCCGAGCGGACGAAGCGGAGATGACAGTAATAGCCCAATAGAGTTCAGGAGAGAACGAGTGAGAAATAAAATAAACCGAAGCGACGCCAAGCGGACCGTCACGATTGGTTGGCTTCAGTCGGTAAGACGTTTCAATTTTGAACCTTATCGCCATGCAATAGGGTCGTGTTTGCCGTACAGGAACGGATAACGCGAAATGAAGGGAATCATAACCGAGTTAAGATTCGAAGACTATTGGACTGATTATAACATGTTTTCTTATTAGGCAATAACTGATTTATCATAGAAAATCTTGTGATACGAAGTATTATCAGGTGGTAATCTCTTTTTGATAGGTAGAATAACTTTTTATGATTGGTTTTACCGAAAATGAGTTCGAAACGGAATAGAAGGGATAAAAATAAATTGGAAATGGATAATTCTTTCTCAAATAATAATATGTCTGATATGGAAGAAAAGTTGAGCAGATTGATGACAGGGATGGTCGCGTTGCAAGAATCGGTCGAAAAGTTGACACTCATTGTTAGCTATATTGAAAAGCGAAATAGGGAAATCGAAAAAAGTGCTCCGTAGATAATGTACGATTTTCTAATCATGTTTCTGATCAAACCGGGTTTCAGACCGCTCCGGCAGTTAGAGATAGAAATTATATTCTCAATTGGAAGGAATTGGGGGGTAACAATCTGGTGTTTTATCAAAATTCAAAATTACACCCTATGGCATTTCTCAAGAAATTGAATAAAATTTCCATTGAAGCCGGCGTACCGGAAGAATGTAAACTGGGTTTAGCGATGACGTGTTTGAGGGGTTCCGCTGCAGATTGGGCTGCGATAAAAGAGAATAGTTTTAATACATTTCAGGATTTTCGAGTAGCCTTCACCGAACGCTTTTGGAATGTTGATAAACAAAGAGATCTAGTACTCGACCTATGCTACGGAAGATATGAATCAGGGAACAGATCTGAATCGCGATCTGAATATTTTTGAACCTAGTTAGCCAGGCAAACTTTCTTACAGAAAAAATTCCCATGGCAAAATTGATCGAAATGATAGCTAAGCATTTTTCGGCAGATATACAGAGGGGTACAATTACCAACGGTTTTGCCACGGTGGATGAAGTGGAAAACTTTTTACAGAAAATTGATGAAACTTATAAGATTGAACCGACGGATAATTCTAACCGGAATTCGCGTAGGAATAATAGTATCCATAGGGACGCGCCTATTACTAGAAATAATTCAAATCGGGATACGAATTCTTATGGTAGAAACCAAAATAGTCAAAACCGAGATCAAAACGAACGTCGCGAGTTATCAAGAACAGAACAGGTAAGAATGAATTATATTACTATGTTTAATCGGGATACAGAGGAATTGCTCACGGATTCGGACGATGATGTGGAAGAAAGGGAGATGGTTGCGCCTACGATTACTATGTCAACGGGGAATCGGAACTTAGAAGTATTGTTAGATAGCGGCTCGGACGTATGCGCGATATCCGCGAGTTTTTACGATAGCCTGAAAGGGGATTCGGAAGATATTCCTATCTTGCCGGTCACAAATGTTACAATAGCCGTAGCAGTGGGGGGTAGAACACAACGTGTGACATACCAAATTTCATTACCAGTTACGATATCAGGACAAGAAATGGATGTGACGTGTTTAGTTGTTCCATTTTTGAATTGTAATTTAATTTTTGGCGCTAATTGGTTTTATAAACATAAAGCAGTGATTGATTTTGATAAATCACAACTGAGTTTCTATGTGAATAATCGGATTTTTTCAACGAATATTGATTTTAAGATGAACGATGCTGGGGTACATATAAACCTTTGTGAAAATTTGAATGATAAGTCTGAGAGGTCGGTTGCGATGGAAAGGGTGAGACCTCAGGTAGTCCGACATGAATATTCGCTCTTAGATATGCGTAAAGCGGTCGAGAGTGCAGTAACGGAAGAACCGTATAGAAAAAAATTACTCGAAATTTTAATAGAAAATAATAAAGTTTTTTCTGAGTGCCTAGGTCAAGCTAATTGCTACGTACACGAAATCGAATTGAACGATTACGAACCATTCAATGCGGTAGTATACCCCATTCCATTTAAGTACAGGAACGAAGTGTCGGCACAAATAAAGGAAATGTTGGAGTGGGATATAATCCAAAGGGAAAACACTGAACATGTTTCGCCACTGGTGTGCGTCACGAAAAAGGATGGTAGTGTACGGGTATGCCTAGATGCTCGTCTGTTGAATTCTAGAATGAAAAAAAATTTCATCAATCCACCAAATCCCAATGAACTCCTACTTTGTTAAAAAAAAAACAGGTATTAAGTACTATTGACTTAACCGCGGCCTACTGGCAAATTCCGATTGCTAAGGAACACACAAAATTTTTTGGGTTTATCTACGAGGGGGAGTCGTACACGTTTGAAAGATTACCCTTCGGTCTGAGTACGTCTATGGCCTCAATGATAACTTGCCTTAAGTCCGTTCTGGGGGTGAATGCGACGATTTTAGTAAAGTGTACGTAGATGACCTATTAATTTTTTCGAGCAATATTGAAGATCACTTGGAGCACTTGAATAAAATATTTCAAAAATTAAATTCGGCCGGGCTTACGGTGAAATTGAGGAAATCTCAATTTGTACGACCAGAAGTAATGTTTTTAGGACACATTATCTCTTCGGATGGGGTAAAAATGGACCCGAAGAGAATTGAATGTATTAGTGAATTTCCCACTCCCCGTAATATTAAGGAGTTGAGAGGATTTCTGGGGTTGGTAAATTACGAGCAACGTTTTTGTGATAAATACGTGAATCTTACTATACCATTATTGAAGTTTTTGAAAAAGGGGATACAGTGGTGTTGGGGACAAGAACAAAAATATGCTTTTCTCGCCATTAAGGACGCTTATCTGAAAACGACAATGGTGACTCATCCCGATCCAAGCCGCACTTTTTATATTCAATGTGACAGTTCGGAGTATGCTGTGGGGGTAGCCTTTTTCAATTGTCAGGAAGCGGAGAAAAACAAGTTATGGCGTACACCAGCTGTACGCTAAAGGGAAGTCAACTCGTTTATACTGTGACCGAGAAGGAAGTTATCGCTATTATACATTGTTTACGCCAGTGGCGCACACTGATTTCAGGAAGGGACCTCGTTATATTTTCGGATCACAAATCTTTGAGCTTTTTATTAACCTGCAAACTCCGTTCGGCAGGGTTATCACGTTGGATAATGTTTATCCAAGAGTTCGACTTCCGCGTAATTCACTGTAAAGGTTCGGAAAATGTAACGGCCGATATCTTATCGCGTTTTCCTATTAAAGGCGAGGTATCGATTCATCCAGATAAATCGATTGAAGTCCGCATGTGTTTAATGAAGTTGACAGATTTTTCTGATTTGAAAAAGCAGTTCGGGAATCTGAGAAACGATCAACTCGAAGAGGTTTGGATTAAAAATAAAATTGACTTCTTAGAGGAAAATAGGGACGAAATTAATGATTTTTCAAAACCGAAAGAAAAGATTCGTAAATGGTTCACTATGCATGAGGGTTTGTTATTTAAAAGGGGGGATAATAAGTGCCCAGGGTTCGAACTGTGTGTTCCACAGAGGCAGATTAAGGAGTTCGTTTTAGCCCATCACGAATATATGGGACATTTCGGTAAAGAGAAAACATATATACATATGCGTCAGAACTTTTTTGGCCTAAAATGCAGAGAATGGTGCAACATATCGTGGCAGCTTGTGACCTTTGTCAAAAATCTAAATGCTCTCCTAAAAGTCAGGGTTTAGTGAACTCGGTTCTAGTTGAAAAACCAGGGGAACTAGTATGTGTAGACCTGATAGGACCATTACCTCGGGGAAGGGGGCAGGCCACTCAGCTGTTAGTGGTAGTCGATGCTTTTTCGAAATATGTCAAATTGTATGCGCTGCGACGAGCGACTACGTGTTCAATCTTGAATAAAATTATAGAGGAGTATATCCCGACGGTGCAGAAGCCGAAATGCATATTGTCCGATAACGGCTCGCAATTTACGAGTTCCTCGTGGAAAAATCGTTCGAATGACGTAGATATTAAAATTAAATTCACTTCTGTGTATTATCCGCAAGGAAACTTGACGGAAAGGTACAATAAAGAAATAGGCCGACTACTACGCTCATATTGCCACGAAAGGCATACTGAATGGCCGAATATGTTGCAATTTGTCGAAAATTGTCTAAATAATGTCGTCAATTCGAGTACAGGGTTTACTGCGAGTTATTTGCAATTCGGCGCTGTATTGCCGAATCCTATCGTGGAATATTTAAATTTTCCGGTCCAGCCAGAGTCGAGTAAAACTCTCGAAAGTGTTTGGGAGTTAGCTTCACATCGCTCAAAAACCAAGGCACAGAAGCGGGCGGCGAAGGCAAACTCGAAAATAAACCCAGTTGTTTTTAACGCCGGAGATAAGGTATTAGTCAGAACGCACTATAAATCATCAGCTGAGGATAAAACAATTAAGAAATTTTTTCTCTTGTATGAGGGGCCTTTTAACATTATCTGGCAGGCGGGTCCGAACTCCTACATCATAGGCGATGAGGAAGGCTCTGAAATTTCAAAACAAAATATTATAAATTTGAAACCCTATAAGACCATCCCGGTCGAGTCGAGGAACTAATGTTCCAATATCCTTGTTGTGTACCTAGTTAGTTTTATTTGTATGTTATTAGCGTTATTCGTATTTAGTTAGGGGGTTGATGTGGTGGTTTGCGTGTGTCCCCGGACTATACGATGCCATAGTGACAAGGAAGTGATAGGGGTGGGGGCGAACAGAGAAATTGGACCCTGATGCGCCAGTCTGCAACTGGCTCTAGGCTAAGTAGCACTGAAGTTGATTGTGCACAGCCTTGTCTGTTAACGGCTTGTTTTTCTTGAGGGTAGTAACCCTCCAGTTTCCGCTGTGTGTATCAGTGAATATATGATCTGAGTTAACCTGTCACCGTATCATTCATCACCCGAGCCGTACAGAAAAATCCTTGGAGTCTCATCTAGCCGGTGCAGGGATACCACGTAAACTATCTCCAAAATGGTCGAATGAACAAAACTCAACAGGGGAATTGTATTCAAATATGCTGGTAACTACTGTTGGTCCCCTAATCACCGAAATCGTTGAAGTGAATCCTAATCAATTCGATATGGATATTATTATTTCAACAAGATGGAGCACAACCACATAACACCAGACAAGTAAGAAACCATTTGGGTGATGATACTTCACGTAGAGATTAATAACCCTAACACCAAACTGATATTTTTGCACTCGACGCGCATTTCACTAACGAGGTTAGCATCTTCAAGAGAAAAATAGATACTGCTACTTCTCCTGAAGATGCTAACCTTGTTAGCGAAACGCGCGTCGAGTGCAAAAATATCAGTTTGGTGTTAGGGTATTTGATCTCTAGGTAAAGTTTCAACTTTTTCACCAAAGGTTCCAATCTCACCTTTCATTTGGATAGTAATTTTCATGGTCGTTGGATTGGCCATCAAGGTACTACGGAATAGCCAGCCCGCTTGCCAGATTTGACAGCTTCAGACATTTTTCATGGGGTTATTCGAGGAAGAAGGTATACGAAACAGAACCTGATTCAATATTGAACGTACGGTAGGGATTAATGAATATTTGTAGAAATATTGACCTTGCTGTGTTCGAAAATGTTAGACTTAAAATATCGGATAGGCTGTTCTTATCTCAAGACATTTGAGGCAACCATTTCGAGCATCTTCTGGATTGAACTCAGCTTGAATTATGACGTCGAACGTCGATGTGTGCAGGAAATTATTAAATGTTCCGCCATTTTGTAGTCAATGAAGATATTGACTTTATATTCAAGGGTTTTGTAATATTCGCCAGGAGCTTCAAAATGATGTATCACAAGACCCCCCTTTCTATTAATTCTTTTTCAGATGGCACCCAGTCGCCATCTTGAAATTTTCTGTCAATTCTACTCCGAAATATAGTATTCATTCATCAATTTCATTATCCCAAGTTTCAATTCATGAGTTGACCCGTTCAAAAAATAAAAGCAAGGGGCATCAAAGAAATGCACTGTACAATAACACTCACGTACTTTTGAAGCCCTCAGGAGCTAGACACAATACCTTTTTTGGCTCCCCGCCATCGGAGAGCGGCAGATTTTCTCACTGGAGACCATTCGCAATCGAGGAATCAAACGATAATTCTAAACAGACAAACAGCATTAACCCCAAAGTCATTTGTATTCATTTGCGACTTGTCCGATTGCCAAGCAGTAAGAAGCCCGTCCATTAGCATCATTGCCCGATGGAATTCAATCTGTGAATGCATAAATAATCGTTAACCGAAGGCACGGAAATACGTCGGCATCCATCACACTACGATAATGGGGTCACTTCCAACATCACTCCTTGGATGTTTCTTTAACGAGCCTTGAATCCAGCAGTGATTGGAGCTCTCAACAACTGATTGGAGATTATACAGATGTGGAATACGAATATTGATTTATGGGACTGTCGAAGCAGACTTGAGGCAGCCAGCAATCACAGTCGACCAGCTCACTGTTGCCTCGTCCACTTAGCATTGATTTTGCATGGACCGATATTTATGTAGAAACGTCACAATTCTGATCTGTTTATCAAATTATTACCATTTTTTAAGAAAACAATTTTAAAAATCAAAGATACTAGCGAATTATCTCTAAAAGAAAGAGAAAATAATCGCAAAAATGACTGTTGACAATAATTGTAATATTTTTATTTTCCCGTCGTATTTAAGTATAACATCTCATCTTCAAAATCACGGCTTCATTTGCGAAATCTGAAACTTGGTAACTGCGGATCTGTCATCAATTTCATTGTTATTATCAATGTATCAGTGTTTTCTGTAACTGATTGATTCACTAAAATGAGTGATCCTAGTGATGAATTTATTAACGACACTCCACCAATATTTATCTAAAATTGTATAGTCCAAAAGCCTCGTTGGTTAAGGCATACGCCCTATGAGATGATCCACAGTATAGTTGTTGGTTCCAGTCTGACATCAACCGACTATTTTGTACCTTTTTTTCAACAATTGAAATATTATAACTTTTCGGGTACTACTGACTTCTGCAAATTCCGGGGGATGTCGTCAGCAGGAATTGAATATTGAATTCAATAATGTTTATTTCCTCTGAGTTTTTTATGAATACCGTAAAAAAACTAAATATCATAAATTCATTATCGATATGATACTTGAAAGAGAGTTTCGAAGTATATACCTCGTCGAAGAAAAAATTAATTGTGTAATTTGAAAGGATATTGGCCACATCGCCCTACGGCATCGTGCTAACACCTTGTCGTCGTGCGATATGGCTTCCATATCCACTCTTGTTGTACAAACTACTATTCCGCATCTGTACACACACAATACTTGATTGAGGCGACTCACTGATTGGGACATTCAGAAGCTGATATTGATTATTTTTCTTTCCTTTGTTCACCGTGAAGGAATCTTATGGATACCAAGGATCCAAATTAACTCCTTGAACATCAAGTACTGGAGATTTCTAACCATGGGCTCATTGGCACTCAACAACATTCGAGAATGCAATCAATCGTTTCGTATATCGAAACTCTGATTTCTCACTTCCAGTAGATGGCCTTTAACTTCACAGTTCAGATTTTTGTTCTATATGGAACTGAAATTTCGGAAGGCATTGTGTTGGCAAGTTCTCCCAAGTAAATTCATGTCGGATCGATACAGCTGTCTAACATTGGTTTAATGATGCAATCAATATGGAAGTCCTAGATTATTTGAAGTTTAACGAGGACGTGTCTTCGAAGGAAGGAATTCGTGTATTGTCAAACAAGTATTTCAGAGTGAAATTCCTATTCAAAAGTTGGGCAGATGTAGTAGATCGTCCACATTTTCTGTGGCAGTTGTTAATTGCCTTGGCAGATGGGGTATACTAATATATATATATATATATGATATGATTCTTCGCGACTTAGTGCCGAGGTCTAAGTCTCCTTAACCCCCAGCTCTCATCTTGACGAAGTGAAGACTGTGGTTATGTGGATAGGGTAGTGGTGTTTATGGATATATGAGAATCCGACGTTGTTTATAACTGTCGGACCCCACGTAGGTCTGGTTTGAAAAGGAATTGGTAAGCCTTTGTGAGTCGTCTCGTTTGTTGAGGCACTGAGGGTGTTATTCGAATTCTATGGCTTCGCGAATTATTCTGGAGTGGAGTGTTTTTGCTGTGGCAATGGTCTTCGTGTTGTTGAAGTCAATTTTGTGTCCGGTTTTGTGGTGATGTTAGAAGGGAGTCGAGGTCATGCCCGAATTACGTACTGCTAGTTTGTGGTCGTAGGACCTGTTCGATACTCGTCGGTTCGTCTGTCCTATGTATGTTCTCGGGCAGTCGTGATAAGGAATTTTGTTGGGTATTATATCTTCAGGAGAGCACAGTGAAAAGAATATTTTATTGTTTACTGTGCAAACTGTCTGGATGAAGTGCTCTGTCAGAATTCGGCTCACTTTATCAGTGACACCCCGAATGAAAGGAAGGAAATTTTTCGGGCGTTCAGCCGGATCTTCCAGGAGCTTGGGATGCGAGAAGCAGGTTTGTTGGCGTAGAATGGTTCTCTGGACTTGGGGGCAGGAAAAATCGTTTTGAAGAAGGGCGGATGTCAGCTTTTTCAGCTCATTGTGTCCATTCTGGTCATCTGTGAGTTTGATGGATCTGCTGATAAGAGAGTTCAGTACGGAGATTACCTGGGCTGGATGATGGTGGTAGTTGGCACTGAGATATCTGTTGGTGTGCGTGGGTTTTCGGTAGACAGTATGAGTGAGGTAATTGTTGGATTTTGCGATATGGACATCTAAGAAAGGAATAGCGTTGTTCATCTCCATTTAAATGGTGAATTTTATTTCGGGGTGAATAATGTTTAGGTGATTAAGAAAGGTGTGTAGGCTTTCGGATCTATGAGGGCAGATAACAAAGACATCTTCCACATAACGCAGCCAACACGTCGGCTTCAATGCAGATGTGTCAATGGCTCTAGACTCAAAATCTTCCATGTAGAGGTTTGCAAGTACTGCTCTGTGCATATCATTCTGACATATTTCTCACTACATGTTCTGACTTGTGCTATGATCCTCATTATGTGAATAGGAACTGAGCTGGCCTAATAACATTTGAAGAAACGCTTTAGAGAAAATAACATGGATATGTTCAATGAGCCAATCTATCTATATTGTCCTTCAATAACGATCAACATTCTATATTTCTGGTCATTAGCAGTGTGTTGTTTCAACTTGCTGAAACATTTCGGAAAAGTACCAAATTAGGTGAACGTGGTTGGATACTTTACAGGGCGTTTTTGTGATACCTTTTGCTGGGGGCATAGAATGTAACACGTTGAAATTCCCATTTCATTTTTCTAAGGTACTGATAAATTTCTGGAAAGTCAGTTTTTAGATTCTTCAATATATCCTTCAAATGAAGAACATAATAACTAGTCGATACTTATTTCGCTCAAAGCTGGTAGGAAATTCAAGTCAGATGTGAAACTCGCAAATGAATTCACACTGCATGTATAAATTGATTCATGTTTCAAAAAATTGTAGATGAGGTTGTCAGCCCTATATCCATTAAAATCAACTCAACGTACTGCGAAACTGATGATAATTTCCTCCATGACCAGGATACTAATTTCCCACCAATATAGACGAAATACCTCACAAACAAATATGTAATTTGAAACATAAAAATGATATTTTAGCAAAAGTTACCAACTCGTTGGGGTTAAACTGCTGAACAATATATGTTCCGTCAGAGTGTGGTTGATTGCGGAAAATCCACACACCACAAACACTGTGTATTATGGAAATATAGGCACGTGGGAACATTCATCGAGGATCACACCATCCACCCAAAATGTTTTAACGAAACATTATGTTTCCTCATCTATCACTGTTATCAGACACACATTTCTGGAGAATATTTTCATTTATATTCGTTCAGAGATCCAGCTCACGTACCTACTTTGATATTCCACGTTTCTACGTCGCTCTTCGGTCGAGTTCACTACAATTCCGTTGTTCTGAGTTCACTTCTACAGGGTTCACAACTACACATTCTCACTTTGAAAGGTCTTGAAATGCTTTATGAACATGCTAGTCCCAACAAACTACACAGTAGGTTAATGGGCCATCACTTGTTAGAAAACAACTCCTTCCTTGGCTAATGTCACCAAGAGCGTTGAATTGTATCCGACAGTGACATTGCAGAATTCTTCACAGAAGAAGTTTCTGCATCTGCTTCTGCTGATACAAGTGCCGAAATAGTTTCAATTAGTGGGCTTACTTGCAGACCGGTTTCGGGCGGATTGGCCTCTGGTCAATGCAAAATTGTTCTCCAGAAGAAACTAGAACTTGTTATGAAATTTTTATCTTTGGTACGAACATCATACTTTGATGAAGACTCAAGCTAACAAGAAAATGAGCACCATCTGCTCAATGCTTCACGACATAGTCGGAGAGAGTACCTCAAGCCTGGTGATGTAGTGGAGCTCCGTAAGATAGTTATACCTCGGATCTGGTGAACTGTTGTGGCCGAACTTTTCAACTGGAAAAGATGAGATAAGATTCCTGATGAAAGACCAAGTTCTTTAAAGATATAGTTTATGATGGAAATAAACATTATTTATGTGTAATTGATTGTATTCATTTATATTTCGCAAAAAAACGAATAACACCAAAAAAAAATATTATAATAAACTAAATACAGTAGCTTCTTTTATTGTCCTCCCCCTTTTGTTTTTTCAATGGGTCAACTCAAATCAAATTGTAAGATTTTGGAACGAAAGCGACAGACGAAAATTTGAAGATGGCGACTGTGCGTCATCTGGGAAAAAACATTGAATGGAAAGGGGGGATCTTATGACACATCCTTTCGAAGCTGCTAACGAATACTGTACAACCCAAGGGGTAAGATGGAGAGCAGATGTATGACTATTGAATTATATTTATATGAGTATTCTTTCATTATCCTCCCACTTTCATTTTTTCAACGGGTCAACTCAAAACATTGATTGTTAGATTTTGGAATGAAAGCGACAGACGAAAATTTGAAGATGGCGACTGAGCGTCATCTGGGAAAAAACATCGAATGGAAAGGGGGGATCTTGTGACACATCCTTTTGCAGCTGCTAACGAATACTGTACAATCCAAGGGGTAAGATGGAAGAGCAGATGTTTCTTAATTATTGAATTATATTTATATGAGTAGTGAACAATACTCATTATTACAGACAAAGTGAATCTCGCCCTAATTTCTTAAACAAAATGTGATTAATTTTTAGTAATTGGTAATGAGGACATTTATTATAGTTATTATTATTAAAATATTTGTTCCATATCTTCACCTACTACAAAATAGCGAAACATTTAATAATTGGCTCAATATATCGACCTTCAACGTCAAGAAATAGTAGAAGAAATATCGACGTTCCTGTGTTCGAAAATGTACGGGCATGACATAACGAATAGGCTGTTCTTATGTCAAGAAGTTCAAGGCAACCATTTCGAGCATCTTCTGAACTGAACCCCGATTATTTTCCCAGAGTTTGAAGTTGAATGTTGATGTAAACGTGCAATTATGTGATATGGTGTAAGTCAACGTTATGAAACAAAGTTATTTTATGATTTTACTCGTGATATATTATTGAAAGACCACGTTCTTTAACTATATAGTTTATGGTGGGAATAAACGTTATTTATATGTAATTGATTGAATAAATGAACTTGTAACATTTATGTTCTAATTCAATCCATTTCAGTCAAGATATATTATTACATAACGTTGATGAACAACGTTTATCAAAGGGATAAATGATGGTGGAATTGAACATTATTCATACAATATTTATTACATATATAAATTTGTATAGTAATATAATATACCAACACGTAGTAAATGAAAGTTCAGATCGCACATGAAGTAAATTTAAATAATACGTTGAAACACAACGTTTCTCAATACTATGATTCTCGATGCAAGAAAACTTTATTCCCCGATACATTTTTACTCTTTTTCAACGGTTGGTTATGTAACATCTTTTCAACGTGTTTTCAACGTGCGTGTGCCCATTGGGTTTGATTGCATTCATTTATATTTCGCAAAAAAACGAATAACACCAAAAAAAATTATTATAATAAACTATATACAGTAGCTTCTTTTATTGTCCCCCCCCTTTTATTTTTTCAACGGGTCAACTCAAAACATTGATTGTTAGATTTTGGAATGAAGGCGACAGACGAAAATTTGAAGATGGCGACTGTGCGTCATCTGGGAAAAAACATTGAATGGAAAGGGGGAATTTTGTGACACATCCTCTTGAAGCTGCTAACGGATACTGTACAACCCAAGGGGTAAGATGGAGAGCAGATGTATGTTAACTATTGAATTATATTTATATGAGTATTGAACAATACTCATTATTACAGACAAACTGAATCTCTCCCTAACTTCTTAAACAAAATGTGATTAATTTTTAGTAATTGGTAATAAGGACATTTATTATAATTATTATTATTATTATAATGTTTGGTCCATATCTTCACCTACTACAAAATAGCGACATATTTAATAATTTGCTCAATATATCGACCTTCAACGTCAAGAAATAGTAGAAGAAATATCGACGTTCCTGTGTTCAAAAATGTACGGGCATGACATAACGAATAGGCTGTTCTTATGTCAAGAAGTTCAAGGCAACCATTTCGAGCATCTTCTGAACTGAACCCCGATTATTTTCCCAGAGTTTGAAGTTGAATGTTGATGTAAACGTGCAATTATGTGATATGGTGTAAGTCAACGTTATGAAACAAAGTTATTTTATGATTTTACTCGTGATATATTATTGAAAGACCACGTTCGTTAACTATATAGTTTATGGTGGAAATAAACGCTATTTATATGTAATTTATTGAATAAATGAACCCGTAAGGTAATATAATATACATTTATGTTCTAAATCAATCAATTTGGGTCAAGATATATCATTACATAACGTTGATGGACAACGTTAATGAAAGGTATGAATGATGGTGGAAATGAACATTATTCATACATCATTTATTACATATATAAATTTGTATAGTAATATAATATACCGACACGTTGTGAATAAATGTTCAGATCGTGCATGAAGTAAATTATGATAATACGTTGAAACACAACGTTTCTCAATAATATAATTCTTGATACAAGAAAACTTCATTTCCCGCGTCATTTTTAGTGTTTTTCAACGGTTGGTTATGTAACACTTTTTCAACGTGTCTTCAACGTGCGTCTGTACATTTGGTTTGATTACATTCATTTATATTTCGCGAAAAAAAAACGAATAACACCAAAAAAATAATTATTATAAACTATATACAGTAGCTTCTTTTATTGCCCTCCCCCTTTTAGTTTTTCAACGGGTCAACTCAAAACATTGATAGTTAGATTTGGAATGAAAGGGACAGAAGAAAATTTGAAGATGGTGACTGTGCGTCATCTGGGAAAAAACATTGAATGGAAAGGGGGGATCTTGTGACACATCCTTTTAAAGCTGCTATCGAATACTGTACCACCCTAGGGGTAAGATAGAAGAGCAGATGTATGTTAACTATTGAATTATATTTATATGAGTATTGAACAATACTCATTATTACAGACAAACTGAATCTCGCCCTAACTTCTTAAACAAAATGTGATTGATTTTTAGTAATTGGTAATAAGGACATTTATTATAATTATTATTATTATAATATTTGGTCCATATCTTCACCTACTACAAAATGGCGAAACATTTAATAATTGGCTCAATATATCGACCTTCAACTTCAAGAAATAGTAGAAGAAATATCGACGTTCCTGTGTTCGAAAATGTACGGGCAAGACATAACGAATGGGCTGTTTTTATGTCAAGAAGTTCAAGGCAACCATTTCGAGCATCTTTTGAACTGAACCCCGATTATTTTCCCAGAGTTAGGAGTTGAATTTTGATGTAAACGTGCAATCATATATTCTTCCGCCATTTTGTAACAGTTGAAGATATTGAGTAAATATTGTAGGGTTGTACAGCATTCGTTAGCAGCTTCAGAATTCAGAAAGTATGTGTCGCAAGACAGACCTTTCCATGATTCTTTTTCCAGATGACTCACAGTCGCCATCTTAGAATATTCAGCTAACAATTCCACTCCCAAATATAGTATTCATGCATCAATTTCATTATCCCAGCTTCAATTTTTTTGAGTTGACCCGTTAAAATATCAAAGAGGGGAGGACATTAGAAAAAGCCTCTGTATATAGTTGATAATAATATTTTTTTGATTTTACTCGTTTTTTTTTGTGAAATCTGAATGAGTTTATATCAAAGTTACTATGCGAATATTATTTATCATAAATGATTCTCTGCTTCAAACATTTTTTTCCTTGTCCTTCTGATTTTAGTGAATTGTTGTTAAAATTTGTTGTAATAAAGATCGCACATTTTCTGTTATTTAACTTTTTCATTTGAGCTTTCAACAATGAAAATTCATAGACCTGCCTTAGATTCTGAGATCTTACAATTTATGCACTTCACGGCCCTCTATTATTAATCGAATTGTCTGAACATTGAGTTCGGGCCAGCCTCGACTGTTCAAAGTTTTTAATTATGGGGCTTATTTTATAGGTACTACCTTGGAAGTGTTCAGTTCTGCGAGTGTTCCTGTCTCAATCATTGAAAATCAATTTGTATAGTTGTATTACCAAATATAACCAGGAAATAGTGATTTTCTGACAAGTTCCAGCTCATAAAACTACTGTGTGGGTATTTGAGACTGGCTGGAACGAATTGTTCGAAGATGATTTAATTTTCGACAGTCTTTGAGTATGCTCATCACTTATGTTGTTGTGTTTTATACTCTTGGAATGAATGGGAATATAAGAAATTTTTATGGTGGATCGGTGAGGATTAACGTGCGAGTTATTTCTCTGTTCGGTGAAAAAACAAATTATTGTAACCTATTGTTAAAAATATCTCATTACTTATCGTCCAAAAACACTGATCAAAATAACAATATCAACTTTCAATATTCACATTATGAAATGTTTATCTTAACGAATATGCATATATCAATATTCAATATTAATTAGTGTTTGTTTCAATGCATAATCGAATAATTCCTAGTGATCAATCCCGCAGTATCATTGGGGAGTGATAAAGTGGGTTGGTTACAATGTTCGAATGTGGGTTGATAGGCAATTGAGATCTGAATTCCTCTACTATCTGCTGTGTATAAAACCAATATATAATATGCTGAATCTGAACAATAAAAAAAGGGAAAATCCATCAGAAACACAACGAAAACAATTTTCTGTGTGAAATAGCAAAAATAAAATTTACTCGAAGATGGTAAGAAATCGGAAAAATGGAATTTATATTTATCGCCATCTACTTCAGAGGTAGACAAAACAAATAAATATCAAAACACAAGATAACACATTTTATCAAATTATGTTCACTTATTCTGTTATTGTTGCAGTGTTCATCAATAAATTCATTCAAATTTGAGTTGGGGTATTTGTTCGTATCCCTACTATGAACTGTTAAGGTTCCTTGTGGTAATAAAAAATGAATACAGATCTTATGCGAATTATTATATCACTAATGAGATACCCATATACACATTACAATAGATTGGATATCACAATAATTTTATAATACTGTAATACCCTGGCTCCACGTAGGATCATTAATTAGTTTGTATTTTTCTTTGGGACACTCTACGAACTTTCAACAAACAACACAAATTGCAGGGGTTGAAAGTTTGTTGAAAACCTAGACAAGATTGAATGAAACACATTAAGATGGATCACTTCTTTGGAGAAATAAAGAAAACCAGTTAATTCAAATGAGCATTTTTACAATTTCTAATCTGAATATTATCACGGGAAGTATGTAACTCTTGACTATGGGTTGCTTCACTTATTATGAAGCGAGTCTAGTATTCCAAATCATTGTACTTCATGAATCTATGAAAAGTCATCGCAACTCATATAGTGTGCTCAGACAAGTCCAAATTGTAGGTATAACATTCTGTCATACGCTTCATCAGTACTTTTTTCTACTGAAAGTGACAACCTGAAAAATTGAGTGAAAAAAATGCAACCCCCAGACTCGGTATTTGCCGAAAAGTTACATCCAATCAGTTCAAATTCACATCACATGACTACTGAACCAAGTCTTCGGAAATAATATTTGGATACATGATTATTTTTGTGTAGAAAATGAAGTTCTGGATCGTTTATCTATACACAAAAATCACAATCGATAGGACTAAAGGGTCTGAAATATAGATTTCAATAATGATTCACCATTTCATCCCCTGTATTCACACAATGATCCTGTATTCACCCATTTCTTGCATGAAGACAGTATTCATTCATGCAAACAAAATGTACAGTTTCCTACCGGAATAATAAATGGGAGCGCTTCGCTGGAATCCATACAGAAACGAGAAACTCACCTGGATGCACCGCTTTCCCAACAACAATGAAAGTTGTTACAAGTATCAGCAGGAATAGGGGTACCTGCAAATAAAAGTTCTCGTGAATGAACTTCCTGCTACGTTTGTTGGATAATCAACCGAATCGGCGCTTACAAAAAATTTAATTCTTGTACTCTGTTTCGGAGTTATTCGTGTGTTATAATTGTTGGATTGATTCTACAGGGGGTCTCATTGGAAACACACTAGGCCACACTGATGTAAATGACTTCGTTACTTCACTAGAAAATACAATCCCATCAATACTACCAACTGTAGATGAACTAATTCTTGCAGGAGATATTAATCTTAATATCTTGAATAACGCTAATACAAACACCAGCAAATTTTTCGATTTTTTTGGAAGCTTACGGTTTCACAATAGTAAATGATGAACCCACTAGAGTAACAAATTCAAGTGCATCTCTGATTGATATTATTGCTGTATCCAACACCGAAAATGTTTTAAATGTACAGACAGTAAATGCGGATATAATTTTCGATCATAGTTTAGTATTTTGCGAGTTGATTTTCAAATCAGTTGAAATGAAACATATTTACCGTAAGTTCAGAAATTAAAAATATTTCAACTATGATAATTTTTGGAACGATCTCATGGCAATGCCTTGGTACGATATATATCTCTTAGAAAATGTAGATCAAATTGTCAGAACTTTCAATGATTACTTACTCTCTGTATTTGATGTTCATGCCCCCACAGTAACGACGAGAATAAACAAACCTAAAGCTCCCTGGTTGACTGACGTTCTGAAGATCATGATTAAGACAAAAGATATACAAACGATTCAAAACGGATGAAAACTGGAACACCTATAAGAATTTGAGAAACATGGTGACAACTGCCGTACGGAAAAAAAAAAGCATAAATATTTGAAATTCATTCAAAATCAAAGAAATACTAATCTATGGGATACATTACACTTATTCGACATGTTTAATCGCAAAGACCAGAAAGATATTCCTGAACATCTTTCTAAGCCTAATGAAATAAACAATCATTTCGTCACTTCGGTAACTCAAGTTGCTACTGAACCTCCAGATACTCTTATTAACTTATACAAAACAAGGCGATTTCAAGAAAATTCGATTTTTTTAATTCCAACAAACTAATATGGATGATATTAACACAATAATCAACTCCATAAAAACAAATGCCACTGGATCAGATAAGATATCAATCAAAATGATCAAAATCTGTATACCTCACCAACTCCAGTTCTAACATATCTAGTCGACAAATGCCTAGAAACCAGTGTATTTCCGGAACTATGGAAAAAATCCATAATTTTTTCTATAAGTAAAATTTCTAACCCGCTGACACCAAATGATCTGAGACCCATAAATATAGTACCGACCATTTCAAAAATCGTAGAAAAGGCAGCCTATAGTCAGATTTACATTTTTGTGTCTGATAATAATATTCTTCCTGAACACCAATCTGGTTTTCGAAAGAATCACAGTACAACTAGTGCCCTGTTAAAAATGACAGATGATATTTTTTCAGCCACCGATGATGAAAAAGTCACTCTTTTCTTGTCTCTTGATTATAGTAAGGCTTTCGACACCATGAATCATAGTTTTATGTGCGCCAAACTTCATTTTTTTGGTTTCAGTAAGGAAGCATTTCATCAGCTCTTTTTTGAGTAATAGAAAGCAACATGTTGTAATGAAGGGTAATCAGTCTATTAATATGAATGTACTTCATGGAACCCCCTGGGGTCAAATCTGGCCCCGCTACTTTTTACTATATACACATCTGACTTCTCCAAAACTCTGAAGCTTTTCAACATTCATTCATACGCAGACGATACCAACCTGTACTACTCCGACAAAGTAAATAATCTCATTGATCACGAAGCGACGCTTAAAAGTGATGAAAAAAATCTTGTCCAGATTTCGCAGCAACATTGCTCAAACCTAAATCCTAATAAATCATCTTTAATAATTTTTGCAAAAGCCAAAGATCGAGGGGGGGGGCATGGATAGTATTCATTTGTACATCGATGGACATCCTGTGGAAGTAACTGATGAAATGAAATGCTTAGGACTTCATATAGATAACAACCTCAGATTTGTTCTTCATGTCAATACTCTCATTCAAAGGTCTTACGGTATACTGAAACATTTATATTCAAACAGACACTTTCAGCAGATCACTCGAAGCTACCCTTTCAGACGTACTGATTCTATGTTCAATTATTGTGATGTCGTCTATGGCCCTTGTCTCGGTTCCACAACTTCTGCAAGAATACAGAAAGTACAAAATGCCTGCATTAGACTAATATTCAGTCTGCAGAAATCACGTAACACCTTTAATCAACGAACTGAATTGGTTGAAAATGCAAAACAGGAGAGAACTGCATTTTGCCTGTTTCATTCACAAATTGATACAAAATCAACAGCCCACCTATCTGGTGAAAAAACTGCTTCTAAGACATCAGATATATCCAAGAAATCTCAGATATAATAATAATTTTGACATCCCGAAACATAACAGCACTATCTACAGACGATCCTTCACGTATCGTGCTGAAACAATGTATAATTCACTCAGTGAATCCTTGAAAAATTTATCACTGTCGCTATTCAGAAGTGAACTCAAAATTGAATTCCTCAGTCAGCAGTGATCTGAACATAAACACTCGTATTTTATTCTACCATTGCACCTTGTACCAATGTAATATTTCATATTATGCCGTTTTTTTTGTAATACCTTTTTTCCATGCGTGGTTGAGTGGAAGAATAGCGTTTCGCTAAACTCCGCCACGTAAAATAAAGACCATTTATTATTATTATCATTATATTGGAATTGGACAGAAATCAGTAAGTTTTGGAGATTATAATTGATGGAATGCGGGGAACCGACTTCTCAACGAAAATGAGAGTTGGTACAAGAATCAGCAGGAATAGGAGAACCTGCTTATGGAAGTTCTCGTGGATAAACTTCCTGCAGTATTTATCGAATTTAACCAACTCTGTGGTAAGAAAAAAATTAGTTTTTGTACGTGTATTTCATTCTGGAAATATTCGTCTGTTATAATTATTGTTAGATGATACATACAGGGGGTCTCATTGAAAACACGGTACCCCGATAAAATTGAATGGAATGAAAGTATCAAAAATATTTGAGACTCAAAATTGACGGTTTGGAAGAAACCCCATCCTCAATGCCAATGAAATAAGTAACAATTATCAGTAAGAATAGAGGTATCTTCAAATCGGAGTTTTCAAATGATTTTTCTGCTACGTTTATTGGATAATCAACTAAATCAGTGGTTACAAAAAATGCAATTTCTGTGGATGTACTTCTTCTGGAGCATTTCATGTGTTAATTATTGTCAGATACAGAAAGTCTTATTAGAAACTTTGTGATAATTACTCAAATGTATTAAAAAATATGTGATGAAAAATAATAAATATCAGGCACACTCTCAGGAGGTATTCAATTAGTTTTAACAAATGCAAACTTTTGGTTTGACATGGAGTACCACGAAGCGTGTAATTCAAATTTTTTTTTTTGAAATTATGATTTGTTTCAGAATCGAGTAGTTCCTCTTCCAAAAGATGAGTATGGAAAAGTGGTTCGAAAATATGTCCCTGCTACTTAGTTTAATACTATCATATTCATAGGCACCCGAAATCAAATTATGAGAAGAAAAACAAGAAATACGAGAGATGGATCTTAACTGTGTTTATTCACATCCACCTTTCATGTTTGTTGCTTGCAAACATCGAACACTTTGTTGTCAAATTGTGAGAATATTTTAGGAAGGTATCACTAATTCCGTAAGTATGCATATATTATGTGCAGATTTTTCTTTCAAGCTTGAAGAAGCTATTGTAATAGCGAAACACGTGTCGCGGTTTTGTAAACCCATTGTGAGTGAAAATCATACAGGAGACTGTAATATATTTTTGATATATATATCATTTACACTTGATAGAATAAGGCAATCTGTTAGTGCTGTACTATTAGCAGACTCATTCTTGGCAATACCGCTGGTATTACCACTAATTGTATGTGATGGCCAAGTTAGGATGATAATTTTTTTGTGTGTTTTCAACAGTTTCAATGGATTCTGTCTTGTTCGAATAACCTTATATGACATTTGGAATAAGTACTTCTGATAGTTGTGCTGTGGTTAGGAGGGACCCAATAACGAAATATTGTTGTGCTTGTAAAATCACAAACAGTATCTGCCAGAGTTATCTTCGATCCATAACATCGCTAGTTTACTCGGAATTTTTGATCTGAGGAACATTCATTGAAATATTAGAGGCAATCTAAGTGGGAGAGACTGAGAGCGAGGAAGATTAAATATATACACTCGACGTAATGTCAGATAAACCGGTAACGTTTTGTTTTTGGTGAAGCGTAGTTATTATTGGGATTTCAAGCTAAGCGATATGCTATCTGGTGACAGTTGACGAACTAAAGTTGTCTATTGACCGTTGTCTGTCAAGGTCAAACATTGACGTAACATACGTCGATGGGATCAAATGTTTCTTGTTTGTTTACACTATTCAGCTTCGACTTCGCAAATTCTCATCTTATTCAAAAATATCCACAAGTGGTGCAGGAAATTTATTGATTTTGGTGAAAATACTTCAATCAAGCCTTGCTCATTCAAATTTTTAAAAAACAAACTGCTCCCACTCATTCTCCAAACATGCCTAGAGATAATGTCTACCAAGAAACCTTCCTGGAAGCGATACCTCATTATAAAAATAGCAGTCAAGCACTTTAATATCCAATTTGACGCTGCTCGCCTATCCTAGCTTATTAAGAAAAGAAGAACTTAGCTTTCAGTACTGAAATATGTCTTGAATCGAAATAAATTTTAAGTTCACATACAAAAATGTATGAAATAACTTAATGAATACTTGGGACTTGATGAATATATGGTACAAAACCGAGTACAAAACTATTGACACGTGCAGAGAGATTCAGCTCCCTAATGATCCTAAAATATAATAAAATGAATTGTTGCTTTAAGTCCCTGACAGTGACAACCACATATATATGTAATTGATTGGAACAGTCGTGAACCAAAACTCCTAAATCGCCAACCTTTCTGTATGGAGACTAGTGACAGAGCAGTGTATACCCAAGCCATATTCACTCAGTTATACACTGAAGAATTGTTTGAACTGATTTTTCCATCACTGTTTATCCACTTTCTATATGTGAACGGTTCCTTCCTAAGCACATTGTCCATTTATTCATTCAATTCATGTTTATACATAATAGAGAAACCAACAACTGGAAGTACTCGACAACTATTTTTCTAACCAATCTACAGTTGCTTCCATATACAAGCATTTAGAAGCATATTCCTTTGGACAAGGTAAAAGGATGTCTAGCTACAGTAAAAGAAAACATCTAGTTTTCCGCAGTATAAATATATAGGCTCTTCTGATGATGAGCTCAGTTAAGACTTGAACGAATTCACTGGAGTTTGGTGGTGTGAAGACTTTGGAAAAAATAGGATGGACTTGCACTGTATCCTACAGACTCACGAGTTTCACCAACGAATTTAATTTCGATTTTGGAGGTAACTGAAAGTTTCAATCCAGATAAAGACCTCAAACCTGGATTATCACGAGTAATCCAGATTATTTTTGAACTGATCAGTTACAAATATAATCTTAGGTTAATTACTTCAAGTCAGGTCATAATTTTGAGATGGAAAATAGACCTGCTCGACGGTAAAATTTTCTAATGGCGGTCGTACAATTTAGCTCTCCAAAATGAAGCAGTGATGAGGCGAATTAATTTATAGTGCGGCTTATGAAGCAAACAAAATAGGAATGAAAATTAATTCATTTGGACGAATTAGCATTAATATCTTGTAGTGGACAAAATTATTGATATATAAAACTATGATTTATAACCATTTAAATTATTGTTCCTTCATTTTATTTCCACCTACTGAGACACATATTAAACTTCTTTGAAAAAAAAAAACAAAATCGTGCATTGAGAATAATTCTCAATCGTGATAGATATACTCCTAATAAACAAATGCTGAAAAAAATTCGTAGTGTCAAACAAACTATAAGAATGAATCCAATGATAGTATATTATAAAATTCTGAACAACTCATATCCAACTCATTTTTCAAACATACTTACTTTCATTAATCATATTCATTCTAATTCAACTAGTAAGTTGTGGAACTTGGATTATATTAATTTTGGTGAAACCCGGCCTAACTAGGATCTGAATATATCCGTATTTGTGATGAGCAGAATGATGTTTTGAATGGATGAAGAGAATATTCGACATAGTTTTCTTCTCAATGAACAATTTGTTTTTTCCCTACCTAAAAACACGTTGAGAATAGAGACACTTTTGCAAGACTGGATAAAATATATTTCCTCGACCCCTTTCAATTGAAATTTGCGAAGTTTTCATGAAATGTTGATTTCATACAGTGTTCCCATCTCTGTTTCATTCCCTCAATCAACTTTATATTTCACCACACCACAAACATAAAATCATACTTTGATAATAAACTCGAACGTTTCATGCCATGCATAACTCATTTCCTTGTTAATGATTCTTTCGTGATAAGGTTCACTGCATATTTTACATTCTTTAGGATTACGGACGTAAAATGTTTTCCGTCTACCGTTATATACATAAACCTATCCCTTTTTTATTATTAATGGCAGAAATTTCCATTACCCAGTTTTCCGCAAAGGTGTGCCCAGCGTCGAGTAGAGAGTGTGGTAATTTTATCCACAGCTTGATGCATTTCATCAATTTGTGTAGCAGATGGACCATCTATATCCAGAAAGTGATAGATAGTTACAGCTCACAGAATTATTCATGACTAATCATATTGCAAGATAACCCATCGATGATTTTGAATTTGTGTTATGCTATGCCCTAATCCTGACTCTAGCATGACTTGCATAAAAGGGTTGCAATTCTTGGTTCCGAATACTTTTCTTCCTCGAAACCCGTGGTTTCCGTAAAGTGTGATGAACTGTAAAAAGAAAGATGCCAGTTATTTGCAACAGATGAAAACCTCCCAATTACAGGAAATGTAAACACTACCGATGAAATTATTGTTTACAATAATGCAGAAGTGAACACACTCATAATATGAACCTTAATGAGTAGTATCACTAAGTGGAGAATGATAGAAAAATATATTTTAATACAATGTATATTTACGAATATAAATGAAATGCAATCTCAGAATGAATTCACTGTAAATATCAGCCGTTATCACAAATGGTGCAGTGGCTAATCGATGTGTCTATATCGTATGCATTTTAGTATCATCATGAGTACATCTATGTTCGATATGTGTTGCTGTAAACGAAACACAACATTGTCAATTGTTCAATATATCTTCGGTATGCATCAGTTATTCAGGAAAATAATCCAACAACTGTCATCATTTTCATTCATGTTCTTCCAAATAGGGCTTGTTTCTAAACTTTTTTGGTACGTGACCAATTGTTCACCCAGAAGAAGAGGTTGTAGTAAATAACTATCCGACCTCTTTTTAAACTTTCCAACCTCCTCGTCTTTCATTAAAAATGTCATTCGACTCATCTGAATTCTCGAATTGTTTATATTCTTTCTGAGGTGTACACTACAACGTTGTTATCAAAACAAGCTAACCCTGAGTATCGAAGGTACGAAAAAGATATAGGTTCTTACTTTCTCCATCAAATCTTCAATTTCTTCAACAACTGAAAATCACCAATTACAGTATTTGCAAAGTCAATTCGAACGGCATGAAAACTAACTAGGTTTGAAAAACGTCTTTGTATGGTGTGGGCGGCATGGTATTAGTATATTACGTTATTTCTACGAACACCTATTTTATTAAACAATATGTTAATATCAGATAGTGTATACTGTGACAGTCTATTGAAACTTTTCCTAGGGATCAATTACCCTAACACCTTACTGATATTTTTGCACTCGACGCGCGTTTCGCTCACAAGGTTAGCATCTCCAGGAAAAGAAAATTGATTATCTCCTGAAGATGCTGACCTTGTTAGCGGAGCGCGCATCGAGTGCAAAAATATCAGTTTGGTGTTAGGGTAATTGATCTCTAGGAAAAGTTTCAGTTTTTACATCAAAGGTTCCAATCTCATTGTTTGTTCGTGACAGTTTATGTTTGAATATAGTTTCTATGAAAAGTGCCCATGAATTTATAATTCAACAGTTTGAATCTTTCGTTGCAAAATAGCTGAAATTTTTTCTGATAAAATGAAAATAAAGGAAATTTGATAATTATATTAATTTCAATATTATTAATATCTCCGATAACGATATAGTTAAAATCTGAATTAGCTCAGTCGGTAAAGTATCCGTAATATAACCGAAAGGTTGTGCGATCATACCGTTAAAACCGCTGGAAACTACCACTAGAAGGTATGAAAAAAGCTTATGTACTAACGATTAGTGTAAGTGAACATAAGAGAATGCATTTTTTGTCATCGGTTGTACGTATCGTATACATCTGATGAAAAATGTGGTGAAATTATAACATTCCATACCAATGGAAAATGTTGAATTACGTCTGTTTGAAAAGAATGGATATTGTTTCCCCAAGTTTAGATTCCAAAAATTGCCCAAGTAATGTTGAGGGTGGTGAATAAAAAATTGTGTAGGAAATCGTTTTTTTTGGAAAAACTTGGGAATGACGAAATGGAAATTCCATAACAAAAATTCCTCAGAGAGCTGAAAAAATATAGAATCCAACGACGTAATCAAATAGTGGGTGTTCATTTTGAAAAAATATAACTTTGCCTGGCCTCGCAGGAAAATAATTTTAGAAGATAGTATTTATTGATATGACTGCGAGAAAAACTTGAGTGGTTCGGATTTTTTTTTATAAAAAGGAATGTTTTACTTCTCGCCTCGGTATGTAATATATCATTATTCACTCTGTACGTCCGAGTGATCCCGGTATACTTCTCAGACTGAACGAAATGAAAGAGATTAACTTCTTATCAAGGAAAGTAGATTGAACATTTTTCCGAACGAACAAAAAATTCAAGGAGGAAGATTACACCTCTCTTATGCCTGATTGGAGTATTCGATTTCGAATTGGCCACATTTTTCCAATCACACTTTCGCCACTTTTTCCTGAGAAATCATCAAAGGCTCTGTAGTAATTGCGAGAAAAAGTTTTTTACTGATTTGATCGCATTTGTCAATCTTGTCCTGGCAAAATTTCTAATTTTCTTCGATTTGAAGTTTCTCGGAGGAATTGAAAAAGCGTAATTGATATACGGACAAGTTTTCTGATGATTTGTTTGCATCGATTTATTTCTGATATTTGAACATTCACAGAATCAATGTGATACAGCGGTAAACACAATACTGTGAAAATGAAAAGATTTCTCTTATTCACTTCTGATCGTGATACAGCGGTTGATTACCGTCTGGGAAAAAGTAGCGAATACGGTCTCCATCACGATTTTTTCGAATGTTTTACAGATGATTCAAAACACACTAAAAACGAATACAACATAGACCTTTTCTGTGAAAATACATGAAACACATTTTTGTTGAAAAAAAAAAAATCTGACCGTGGTCATACACAAACATTGTTAAATGAATTGGATTATTTCACCGGTTTTTTATCCTCAACTATACGCCAATACATAGAAAATAGTAAGTTAGATGCATACAAAAAGCAATTTGTTCACAAATATACGGAAAATAATGATAAATGAATTTAATTTTCAAACACTGAAAACTCCTCATTCTGACATCTTTGAAAGTGTCTAATCTCTATCATGGGATCGATAACGCGTAAACTTTCTTTTTTTTAATTGATAAGGTAGAACTATCAATTTCGTTAGTGATAGTGTCTCGGGGTTGTTTTGAACCATCTGTACAAATTTCGAAAAAATCGTGACCTTATTCGCCACCCTTACCACGGTTCATAAGGTGATCTATAGAGGAAGAAAAATTTGTTTGAAAATTTCTGTAGGTACCCTTTTGATATCTCAAGAGAAGCTTTCAAATGAGTTTCCACCTTTCAGCTATTTTTTATCAGAAAGGTGATTATTCAAAGTTAAAGTTGAAAAACGTTAGGTCTAACAGTTGATGTTTGCAAATCTTGAACAGGAAAACAAAATTGAAATACTCCATGCAGCTTATTGAAATTTTTCGCATTCATTTGTTATGAAATAACATTTTTTTCAAAATTACACAAATGAGTATGTATTATAGAAATCAGTTCACTTTTTTCCATAGGTAAATTCGAAGTTTCTAGGAAGGAGCACTACTAGTTTGATGTAAAAGTTTGTATGCACCACGGGTATCAATAGATGTCAATGCCCCCAGACGACTTACAAACTCTCGAACCGAAGGCCTTGTTTGAGTGAAATTTCCGCCCTCACGGTACCAAGATCAACTTTATTTTTTCAATACGTGATCATCTATTTTTTCAAGATTAAAAAATATATGGCGTTCTTTCACTGACATTCATTATTGTAGTGGAGTTTGTGAATCTACGAAATTTGAGTTGATCGACTACAAGCCATCAATCCCACGCACGCCTCGCACATTTGATAATAGTATATAACGTAACGAGGAATACGAGTAGCCTATAACACACCAGCGACAAATTGTGAGAATGAGGAGTTAGCGGAGTGCGATCATTCTCGAGTGCACATAACTGGCCTCATTCTCGAGTTGCTTACTCTACTTTTTCTACTCCCACATGTTTGTGCGTTGATTTCTGCTGTTATAGCACACATTTCTTCGTTATCACCCATTTTCAATGATTAACAAGACACTAGATGACATCAAGTAGGAAAACAATTGCCTGCTTCATGGATAGATACATTATAAATTAGATAGGGTGCCAGTGACAGATTTTTTGGACCAATTTTTTACAGTCTGCCTTTGGGATAGGAAATACCTGAATCTGAAACAAATCAGATCATAATCTGACGAAAAATTACGCGATGATGGAACACACTGTATACTTCCGAAGAGAATGCCTCATAATTTTTCGTTTTCTCACGACGAGACTAATTTCAGTTGAAATTGGCGTACTTGGAAAATTTAGTTTTCATTAAATTTTTTCGCAAATCACACAATTTGTAGATCACCCTGTATCATTTGAAACAGTTTATCTTTATGTTTTTTTTTACTTTGATCGATGATTTCATGTGTAACAAATGTAAAGCAGTCTGTAAATTCTTGTTGAACTTAACGAACGCAAATTATTGGCTTCACATGAAATACATTTGTCCAAAGAATCTATCACTGCCGCCCGGTCTGAATCCACAATATGCTGAACCATAAATTTCCTAGAAATGTCATTTTCAATTCTATTTAAAAAAAATTGGAAACAAAAATGCGCTAAATTCCGTTGTGGGGCCATTGAATGTAGTAATGAGATTAAATTTATCAGGTGAAATGTTACATATCCCATCGCTTCTGAAAAATATATATATATATATATATATATATATATATATATATATATATATATATATATATATATATATATATATATATATAAAGAACTTCGAAACTTTATTGTATGCGACGTGAATCATTCAAATTTCAATCACGCCATGTGGTACAGCTAACAAAATATTTTTTGAATGAACAAATCGAATTTTAGACTTGTGTCATTTGAATATTCAAACCGATTATTTGTTGTCATGTTCGTCATGACAAATAGATATATGATTTTATATTAGTTGACTCAAATAAAATTTGGAATCGAAACTATCAAATATTGTTGGGCCTCTCGATGAATGTTTCGTAGAAACAAGAGAAGAGATTATTTCTTTCATCTGTCAAATATCAGTCATCAACCAATCACACTTTTGTTTCCTGTTTGACAAGACCAATCAACACGCACTATTAGCGACTATTTTCTTGGTGCACAACAGTCTTTGACTATTCAGTATAACAATTATATCAAACAGCCCGTGCATCTGACGATACTTTGAATGAATGGATCTTAAACGTCAAATCTAATCAATCGTGTTGAAGTGTATGAAAATGAATCGGTTCGTGCGAAATTAAAAACAAGGAAATAGTGTGATACAGTCTACAATCCTTCATAATACAGTGAGGAATCAAAATAGCGTATGGAGTCAGATGCAATAATTGTGTTTCCAGTTTGAATTGATAATATATAAAGCTGGTGCTATGTGCTATTTCTGTTTGGATTTTGTTGATTGTTATTGATATTTTGAATGAATCATGCCAAAATGTTTCATTTTGTCTCCCTGATATAAGGAATTGGGTTCAGGAAATAATCTTCATAAATATAACACGACCTTGGTTGATAAGCTACTATTTTGATTGCTGCTGAATTTCTCTTGTATTTATTGATTTGACTCGACATTATTTTCGCATCAATAACCAGATCAGATTATCAAAGTTTCGTTAAATTATTATAAAATATAGTCGAAATTTAGATGCAATCAAAATAGTCGACTATTCGTCAAGATCTTGTTATATTACTCTTGAATATTTATAATAAAGAATATAATCTCGCATGGAATATATGAGGTGCTCAAAACGATTGGTCTGTGATAAAATTTCAAATGGGAAGTGGTCACGTGAGAAGGTACAAAATAACCTTTCCAATAATACTCTAATAATTGAAATTCACCTGAATATTCAATGCAGAATCGGCGTTAATTAAGGTCACCAACCAGATGATTTTGGTACTATTTGAAAATACAAATCAGTTTTGGGATTTATATCAGAATGACTAGGTGCCAACCTGAAAAACTTCATTTCAACTTAAGGAAGATCTTCATTTTCATAGATATATAGATAGATAGATCCTTTATTTTCCAAGACAATACATTGCAGCATCGTATAGAAATTGTCAAACAAAACAAAACACTAAGAGAACTAACATGAAACAAAGCAAATACATCACTGGAGAAGCATCTGAATTAAATTATAAAATTATAATTGTAAAAAAACACATTGATCATAAAACGGTTAATATATAATACAGAACAAAGAATTGAACATTTTGAACACACTTTGCTCAAGTCATGTAGTCCGTTAAAATATAAAAACATTTAGATAATTTTTAAGATTTCTCTTAAAAAGTCCCTCAGACTGAGTAGATTTTAAATCTTCAGGCAACAGATTGAAGATTTTTGGTCCCAGATATTTTGGTGTATTGATTGTGATATTATATCTACAGAATGGAATATGAAAGTTGTTATCCTGTCGAGTTGATCTCTCACGTATGCAGTCATTGGTCGGAAATAATGTTCTATTTTTGAATACATAAACAGACATTTCAGAAATAAATAAACATACCAGAGGCAAAATCTTATATTCTACAAATAATGGTTTACAGGTGCTGAGTTGAGAGACACCTGCAATAATTCTCACAAGTTTTTTCTGTGCTGTAAATACGTTAGCAGCCAAGGACGTATTTCCCCAAAATGGGAGGCCATACCTCAAGCGAGACTCTACTTGAGCGTAGTATAGCATAACTAGTTGTTTCGAGGTTAAGACTGACGTCAGATTTCGAAACAAGAAAGAAAGTGAATTAAATTTTCGTACAAGTGACTCACAATGAGCTCTTCAATTTAAGGTGTCATCCAACATCGCTCCCAAAAACTTGACCGAATCGGACTGAGCCAAGGGTTCATGACTGTTACGTATACTAATATCTAATGGTTGCGCATACTTTTGTCTGTTATGGAATCTCATGATTTGAGTTTTATTCGGATTCAGATATAAACTGTTTTTAGAGCACCAATCCACAGTACGATTCATAATATCTGAACAATTATTATTCAGGATGTTAAGGTCTTTATCACTAACAACAATAGAAATGTCGTCCGCATATAGAATACAAGATTTATCATCAAATAATTTGGCCAGATCATTTATGTAGAGCACAAATAAAATGGGCCCAAGCACAGAGCCCTGCGGGACACCCATAGATACCATTCTTTTATTGGAACTGTACTTGTTTTTCATGGCTCCATCACAATGAAACATAACAACATACTGTTCTCGATTATTCAAATATGAAGAAACCCACTCATTGGCTACTCCACGTATTCCGCTGGAATAAAGTTTAGAGAGAAGCACATCATGATTGACACAGTCGAATGCCCTGCTTAAATCACAGAAGATTCCAGCAGGGCACTCACCCGCCTCAATAAAGTTTACAGTTTTTTCCATAAATGCACAAATAGCACTGCTAGTTGATCTGCCTGGATAGAATCCATGCTGACTTTCAGTTATTATGTTTCTACTCACTTAAAAATCCATGAGTCTCTCGGAATATGACAGTTCAAACACCTTTGAGAAGCAAGATGGAGTGGTAATTGGACGAAAATCGTTTAAACTTATAGAATTAGTCTTCTTCTGAACAGGCACAACCTTGCCTGTTTTGAGGCTAGAAGGAGAACGGCCTGTTGTAAACGAAAGATTCACTTAATATGTGAGTGGTTCAATAATTATTGGTAATACTTTTTTCAATATGAACATTGGAATTTCATCCAACCCACTAGAGGACTTATTTTTCAGTTTGTTATTCAATAAAGTCAGAAGTTCTTCACAAACGAATGGTTTCAAAAAAATTGAATCGTTCTCATAAAAAGTAATATTATTTGATTCCGTGTCAGGACAAGAATTTGGTATTGAGCTAATGATTTCTTTAGGTTTGCCAATAAAATAGTCATTGAGCATATTCACAATTACCTGAGGATCATCATAATCATTTCCATTCTCTCTAATTGAGATATTCGAATTATTCTCTCTATCCCTAGTCAGTTTATTCATCACATTCCAGGATGTTTTGCTCATATTGTCAGACGTAAGAATTTTATTTTGGTAGTGACTGCGTTTAACATTTTTTACAAGTTTTTCATGTTTTTTCTTTGCTTTTTTATAAGAGTCAGACAGAACAGGGTAAGAGGTTTTCAACAGAAATAAGTCCTTCAAGTTTTGGCTGGAAAGAATAACTTCATTAGTAACCCACTCACTCTTAGAATTCGCTTTTTCATGAAATTGTTTTAAGGGGAAAGTAGTATTGAAATAAAACTCAAATATCTCCGAAAAGTGCTGAAATGCATTATCAAGATTTCTATATTCATAGGTGAAAGACCAATTTTGTGTCAGTAATTGAGTACAAAAAAGTTCAATATTTGATTGGCAAAAATTTTTTTTCTGTGATATGCGACATCTGCTTATTTCAGTCATGGAGCCAAACTCTACAAGGACAGTTCTATGATCCGATAGATCATTATCTATCACACAAGTTGTAGTATTGCTCATATTAGTAAAAACATGATCTATTATAGTGCTCGAAGTATTAGTGACCCGCGTAGGCCACCCCACTCTTGAGCTCATACCAAATCCTAGAAATATATTACTGAGTTCCGTGAATTAGTTCGAGTCACTAGCGTTCACTATAGAATCTATATTCATGTCACCACAGACAAAAATATACGCATTCGACAGATACAGTTTAGTCAATAACAAAGACATATTTTCACAGAAGACTCCAAAATCGCCCAACGGAGAACGATAACAAGAAACAATTATAAATTTATTCGATCCATTGTAACATGAAACTGCACAAACTTCAAAATCTTTCTCTACACATAATGCTTCAACATTAATTTTTTGAACTTTCAAGTTCCTTCTAGAATAGATGGCAACCCCCCCTCATCTCATGGGCAGTTCTACAATAAAAACTGCTTAAAACAAAACCATCAATAGACTTTGAAAGAATAGAGTCACTTTTTGAATGAGTTTCTGATAAACACAAGAACTGAATGCAGTCCAAGCTATGAAGATCTAATTCAGGGGCGTTGATTGATTTAATATTTAGCGATTGTACATTCAGGGAAAGAATGTTGGACGAGAACGTTATTTGTCCGTCTTCGGATCCCTGATACGTTTCTGAAAAAAACGGCTGACACACGCTCCCTCTGGCCAAAACTTGGGATTCATTGCAAGTCTGAAGCTTTGTTCATGGATAGTTACTTTGAATGAAGAATAAACTTGTGGATATCTGGAGGTGATAGTCTCACAATCAACCACATTGAAAGATTTCTGTAACAAGTTTTTTAGATCGTCAGCCGAAGTTGTCTTATCTATCCTACAGACATGCAGTTCAGACAACTTAGGGACTCCTCGTATGGTCAAGTTAGTATTATTGCCTATAATGCGCTTTTTAAATCTACTCACGCGCCTGACATTTTTCCATTCACCGTCTCGATTATTCAGTCGTGCATCATCTTCGTTGGCATCATTAACGATAGTTTCGTCACTGAGATTTATTATTTCTTTGAATTTATTTCTTGTCTGAATTTCAAGCAAATTAGCTATTTGTTTACTTTTTATTTCACGGGGGTTACTGGGTTCTGCTTGGGAATTCCCAGTGTTTGATGAAGAACTATCAACATTTGTTTTTACTCTGGTCTCTAAAGAATGGTCATTTTTTGTATCCTTGTCCGTTTTTATACCCTTGATCGAACTGAGGAACTGACCTACTCTCGTTTTTTGTTGTGGGTTGTTTTTGCTGGATGTTATTTATTTTGGCATGAGATTCGTTCAATTTCCTCAACAGAATAATTTGTTCATTAAGTAAACAAATTTTGTCTCTCAGTTCGGTAATCAATAAATCCTTCTGTTTTACAATGCATGAAAACATACGTACGTCAGTAATCCCCTCTGAATTATTAAAATCTTCTTGTGCATCATGGAATGCTAGGTCACCATCACTCTTAACGGACACTCTGTCACAACAAATATATGTGTTATCATTCGTTAACTTCAAATTCATAAGTCTGGAGCAACTACTGTGATACAAACTTTCACAGTTCACACATTTAGTGAATTTTTGGCTTGAAATAACTTTGTTTTCACAATGTTTAAAAATAGGAGCATTTGTACGTGTTGCTTCAGTAGCCGCCATCTTGATTTCCATTTGCATGGGCTCTTATGGGAAATCGGAAAATTTGACGCAAAATTGCGTTTTTAGTAAAGAACGAATTTATAGACATGCGCAAAAAACCGATTGTATTAAACTATAGCAAGATTGAAAATTTCGTGCGTAGTTTGAATGCATTTCACCTTCTATTTATTGAACTATGAGACAGAGAAGTATACATTATCGCACTCGCCGCAGTAGCGAGCCGGACTATTAGACTCAAACGCTTCATTGATCTTTCAGTTTGGTTTCTTCAAAAATTATTTCGACTCCACCTTGAAACATAGTTCATTCCATTCCAGAACGAATTGGAATTTTCAAAAAACTACTCACTGCTCGCTTATTTAAGGACATCCATCCACATAAAAATATTCCTATTTAGTTGGGAAAATTGTCGATACCTGATTCGTCTGTAATATGAAATACTAACCGCAGAACAGCAGAAAAATCTATTGTGTGGAAGCAAATGTATCTTCACACTTTCAGCTCTTGTTGGAGTAACAATTCAATAGATCGGTTCCGCAACTCCTTCACCTTTTTTCACACAGTAGCGTTACGTATAACAAACATTGAAACCTACCACTAAATCTAAATGTTCTGATTCCTCATACCCCAAACTTATTTATATTTTACATCAATACCAACATTATTGGGTTGATGTTCTTAACGCCGTTTCTGCATTATTTCTCGAACTAAATTTCAATAAATAAGGTATCAGCGAAAACATAATTATGTGTTTTTTCACATGATGTGTCCCTCGATCCCATTATCCATTTGAAATTTCAGAGATGTATTCGACACTTCGTAGGGGTTTGAATGCATATGCTGAAAAATATGTCCGAGATGTGCCCCCCTCACTATCAAACTTCACGTGTCCGAGTATCTTTGCTTCAAATTATAAATAGAATAGGAAAGCTGAGTGTATACTTTCGGTTGGACCATTCTGTATATCGAAATAAGGTTGTAATTGCTAGTTGTTGTTCATCATATTCAAATATAATGATTTCATTTCGATTGAAAGTAAATGTAATAGTTCTGTACTTTATTTGCTGGCGGTTCTGTGCACGGCTTGATCGACAGGTCGTGGGTTCGATCCCCCAACGCGACAAAGATTTTTCCTTTCGTAATTTCTCTATGTCATGTTGGTGATGACTCTGCCACGTTTCATGTTTGACGGATCAGTGAAGAACCATTCTGCTCCTGAGGCATAGGTTGGGAGTTGGTAACAAGGCCTACTTGCTGAAATACTCCGATCGAGGCAAATAGCGTTTGGTATGAAAGTACAACACACAACATCAACTTTTTCCATTTGAGGAAAATTCTTTATATTCCGAGTTTGAAGTCTGAATCCAAACAAAATTCCGATCATAGGAAATTTTATTGAACTTCGACTTCACTGTCGAAATTATTAGTACGCAGTAAGATGTATTCCTCGAAATCAAGGGTCAATGGATCTTCAATAATGATATTTTCATAATAACTTTAGTGTAAATGTATTCCTATTTGGCAAAAATAACGGGATACAGCAAGAAAATTATTAAATTATTATAAACTATATTTTTGTACAGTGGCTTTACTCGATGTCCTTTCCCTTTCATTTTTCGAAGAGAAATAAGTTTCTTCCATACAAAACAAAATAGTACACCAGTTGAATGAAGATAACCCTGATTGTAGAAGAGAATTCTGCGAAATTATAACAGAAACCATTGGAAGGCATCCTACCTATCTCCACAATATTTGTTTCTCTGAAGAATGTACAATTTTTCCAACGGCAATGTTCACAGACAGAATTACCGTTATTGGAGTGACACCAACCCTCACGTTTTCTGGAAAACTTATACTCTATATCCAATATTTACGTTTGGAAAGAATATTGGGAAACCGTATTGTAGGACCTCTATTCACTGAATAAAATGTAACATAGGAACTGTATTTGAATATTCTGGAAACTACTTTTTAACCTGTAATCACCGAAATCGTCGAAAGGAATCCCAATGAATTTCTATATGGATATTGTATTCCGATAAGATGTATCACCACCATAACATTACTCTAGGCAAGTAAGGAACTTTGGATAATAAGCCAATAATAAGCCAAAATTGTACGGAACTGAACCTGCTCGATATTGGATATATGGCAGACAATAATGAATCTTTGTATAAATATATTCTGCCTGAAATATCAGATAGGCCGTTCTCATATTGAGAATTTCAAGGCAATCATTTGAAGCATCTTCTGAACTGAACCCAGCTTATCAACTAAAATTATGAAGTTGAAATTCGATGTATTCAGGCAATTTGAACTAAGTGAAGATAATGACTTTATATTCTAGGGTTGAGCAATATTCGTCAGGAGCTTCGAAAGGATGTGTTACAAGACACACTTTTTTCCATTTCATTTTTTCTTCCAGATGGCACAGTAGCCATCTTGGAAGCTCCATGTGCTGATTTACTCCAAAATAGATTTCATGCATGCATTCCAGGCCTTTTTTTGAATTGACCCTTTCAAAAACTAAAAGGGGGTAGACATCAAAGGATGTCACTGTAAAACAACAGTTTTTTTCTCTAACTCGTAATTTTTTGCGAAATATGAGTACATTTACATTGAATTTAACATGGAAATATTATCCAATAGACACGATTCCTTGCTTTAAACATTTTATTTCTCGCAGTTCTCATTTTTCAGGAAATTTTTATTGAAAATCGCTGTATAAACGATGAGTTTGGAAACTTTGGTGAGATCAATTACTCTAACACCAGAATAATTTATTTTAAATATATATATATATATATATATATATATATTTATAAAAATGATAAGTATTCTCGACCGTCTATTTGTATACAAATTTGTTTTTTCAATATCAGGGCTTCGGTCTATAGAAAAAGATTTCTGTTTTTAGCTGCCCGAGCTTTCGCTAATTTATATTAGCTTTTTCAAGGGCTACAATATAAAATGGACATCAAATAGTATAAATATAAAATATAAGGTATTCATGTGCTATTTGGGGTTTTTCTTGATGAATGAAATACAAAGATAAAACATAAGAAATGTAAATTTTGACAATGAAAGGTGAAGTTATTGATTTTGAAATTCATAGTGTTCTTTTCACTGATGACAGTTATATACAGGATGTGTTTACTTGTTTAATTGAAACGAATAAATTTTACTGAGGTTCTCAATATCTGATTTTTTGTTCATGTTGTATTTTCTTGTTTTTATTTCAGTCATTTCCTGAAAGTGACGTTTGTTCAAGTTTTTTCAATATGATGAATTTTTGTGTTATTATAATCGATGGCCATATCTGACCAAAAAAAAATTTCTTCTCCTGAAGATGCTAACCTTGTTAGGTAAACGTACGTCGGGGGCAAAAATATCAGTTTGGTGTTAGGGCAATTGAACTTCAAGAAAAGTTTCAAAAATTGCTGTGATCAAGATCGGGCATTTTTCGATTTTCACCTTTTTCATTCGAGCTTTCAACAATGTAGTCCAATAGGCCCTGTATTCCGAAATTTTACAATTCCCACGCCTTACGGCACTCCTCTATATTTTATTTTCCCATAACTGATCGGTGAATTCCGAGTTTCATTTTGAAATTCCTCACTTCCATAACTCCCCTGGTACTCATTTTTGTCAGAACGCCCTATAATCAACTCCATCATAACGCTGTACCGACTGATATCACCATATCATTGTGATGTAGAGTTCCCACCACGCCACTAAACCAAACTTCATTCCCGTCGCTGAATAGTTTATCAGACCGCCAACGCCTACCTTTTCTGGCAGTCTTTTTCTCCTCGAGATTCTCCTTGTAAAAAGTCCAACTTCTCGAACACTGGCTGAAAATCGGATTATAAATAATTCCTGGAGTTCTCGGAGGGATATAAAGGACTTAATGGGGTTTCAAAACTTCATTTGTTTGCGACATGACGTCCGAGGTCAAGTAAGCGGATCTCGTGAAGGCCGCGGAAAGTATGTAAATTCAATTCTCGTGCGGGAAGATATTCAGACAAGTTAATTTTTACGGCTTGAGGTGGATACACGCAACGCCAACTGAATTTTATTCAATTCAGGATTCAGATGGATTTCAATCATCGGAAAAATATTCATTTTTGTGCAGCATTAATTGATGAACGACAATTATTTGACAAGTTCAATCGGCTATTCGTTTTCATCCATTCTGATCTGATGCTATTTAATATCAATTGAAAGTCATCATTTTGTGGTGATCGGATTTTCTATTTGTAGTTTTTCGTGTTTTTAACCTACCACAATCTGAAAAAATAAAATCACTATTGGAACTACGGTATATAAAGGTAGGTATATTTGTGACAAGACGGTGGTACAGAACAATTACATATATAAAATAAAACAATAATAGTTAAAATATATGGAAAAATTACTGAATAAAATATAAGAGTGATTGAACAAAATATATACACATTTTCACAAGGAAAGTAAGCATAGAATGCGCATGATATTATAAAAGTTCAACTACTAAGGTTGTGGCAACGTAAGTATTCCCACGTACTTTAGGAACAATGTTTCATTTGATAGTCCTTGATGATCTTTCTGGAATTTGGCAGGGGAAAGCTCGTGATTCTAGATGGTAGAATATTACATAGATTGACATCGAGTGGATTCTCAGAGGATTTTTGTAAATTCAACCGGTGAGGTCTCTAAAGATTAGCCCCACGAGTACTATATCCATAAATTCAGAGTTGGTCGAGTATCTTTTATATTTTTGTGTATTTCCTAGAGTGTTTGATTTATAAAAATAGATGGTAACGTTATAATGCCTAGTCTTCTGAAAATTTTTTGCTCACTTGTAAATCCAATGAAATTTATATATTTGAGGTCATGTGAATGAAAATAACAAATTGGAGCAACATTATACTGATAACAGATCCCATGGGCTGTTTTCACTTCGTTGCTACAGATACGCAAGAATGTCAATTTTGACGTTTCTCATAAATGGGGAAGATGACCCAAAGCTTCTAGTAGGTGGCAGCACGACTGCATGTGCCCAACGAGTGATTTTGCAGGTTATGTTTTATTTTTATGAATATTTTCAAAAGATACTTAAGAATCATAAGGATGTTTTCTCCAACCGATAGATATGGATGTTTGTCTGTACCAGAACTGAAAAGTTTGTTGAAGGAATGTGGTGGATCCCTCAAAGGAAAAAAAAGATCTGAGTGAAAGGTGAAAAATTCAAACTGATTACAGAGGTGTTTCGTTGAAAATCATCATAATACCATCTACTAGCCCTGCTACGTTCTTTTGTAAGTGACTGAAGCATAATCTAGAATGTTCAGAAGCCTGAAAGCTCTTTCTTTTCAGGGCTACTTCCCACTGCTTTTTCAGTTTTGTTTCTTTTGGAAATTAATGCGTACCTACATTTTTACATCCGAATGCACTACATAAGACCATTTTATGTCGATTTCAAATCTTTATATTCTTAATTCTTGAATTGTTGTCATTTGACTTGAGAGGCTGTCAAAGGTACATGCAGTGGTGGCGCTCCTAGTGGTAGAGTTTTGCAGCCGTCATCCTCATTAATATAAATCCAACATGTCATGTGTTGGTTGTGATAATGATGAGGAGATAAATGAAATTATCAAGTCAAATACACCCAGAAATACTGTGAACAGTGAGAAATTTGTTTGGAAAGCTTTTATTGACTTTTGCAGTATTAGTAACTATGAATTAGATGGAAGCCGAACGGTAGAAGAAATAGCGTCAATTTTAAAAGATTGGGCCGTGAATATGAGAAGAAAAGATGGTACGCATTTCAAAGAAGCTACGGTCAAAACTATGTGGAATGTAACAAGTGAGCTTTTACAAGAAAAGTATTTTGAGGAAATGAATGTTATAGACCCGTTCAAAAGTGTTGTTTTTCAAGAAGCGCGGGCAGCCCTCCAAAAAAAGCAAAAAATTCTTCTAATCTTCCGAATAACCCTCAAACATTGATGAATTTTCAAAAATTTAATAACAGATTTCTCAAGCTTGTTGCTTATTGGAAACAGACCTTCGCCTACGGCGTAGGTCTGTTTCCGAGCAACAAGCTTTTGAAATCTGTTATTGAATTTTTTCGCACAACTATAAATGTCCTCGGGTTATTACTACTGAAAAGTAACCTGCATGAATCGCGAAAACCTGCGATTGATTTGATTTTAATTTTCAAGGCGTTAACACTTCAATGGCATTGGAGGAATACAGATCCATAGCTAGCATGGGAATAAGAAAATGCATAGTGAGCTGAGACAAGAATTTCAATACCAATAAAGTTCATCAATTGCCAGTGAAAAAAATATATGTTTTGAGAACATCTGGTCCAATACCTCAATATGAGGAGAACAGCTCAGAGCATCGACAAGATGCTTGAATCAAGGACAGGCGATAAGATATATCATTAACTTTGAATTTTGAAGTTTGTAAGCCTCAGGAGAAACCTTCTTCGGCAAGGAGTTCCAAAGCTCTGCTGTTCTATTGAAAATAATCCCTGAGCAAGAGAGGTTTGACAAATCTTCAAGCACACAACAATGGGAATTCCGCACTCGTTGGGTTATTCGTATTTGATACTGCCAAGGGTGGAACGATCGACTAAAATTCAGAAGAACAACTACCGTGAAAATATGTATAGAAGAGATACAAGTCTCCGACCCTTCTACGATGTTACAACAAATTGTTTGGTACAGAGCCCTACACATGCGAAGTATACTCCGAGACAAGCCGTATCTGTGCCTTGTTGATCATTAGAAGCTGTCAAGAAATGAAGTGTTTCTTTGCACGAAATTGAAATCTTAGCTTCTGGGAAGAACATTCAGCAATCGATCTCACAAAGTTCCCTTTTCAGAAATTGATACTGATCTCAGTTCTTAGCATCGTTAATCAGAACACAGATCCTATTGAATGGAACACGTTCCATCAGTCAGTAACTTCAGTCACATAACTCAAAATTCCCTTTCAAAAAAATACAAGAACTAATATTCATCAAATTTTTTTTTATCGTTACCGTTTAGGAAACCAAATCTTCTACACATGTGAAGACTCCAATGACGATTATTATTTTCTCAAATTGTGGTGAATGAATTTAATTCGCAAGTCGTATCGAGTGTCACTGATGAGAACTGCCACTGACTGAACGAAAAAGCTGCCTGGCATTGGATTTGTAAATGCAATTATTTCAAGTTTCTGAATTTCGATATCTGATATAGTAGCGGCCTCATCTCCAAAAAAACGAGGCCAATTCTTGTTCACGATGGTTTTACATAAACAGGATCGGAACTTTTCTTAGAGATCAATGACCCCAACACCATACTGATATTTTTGCACTCGACGCGCGTTTCGCGCGTAACCTCTTTAGCTAACCTTGATGGCAAAACGTGCATCGTGTGCAAAAATATAATTTAGGTTTTGGGGTAATTGATCTCTAGGACAAGTTTCAACTTTACACCAAAGGTTCCGATCTCTTCCTTTATAAACAGGATCACTGTACGATGTGCCCGACGTTAGATACCTAAACCACCTATTTGTGCTTGGAGTTTGACACCCTCAAGAAATCCAGTAGACAACGTTTTCCCTGCAGAGTATGCATTATCTGCATTTTAATTCCGAATTCTGATCTGTGGTAGGCAATTCGAATCCCGCCAGGGCCCAAAACTGATAGCTATCTGTTTGACATTGAGTTGCAGCCTCGTCTCCAAATAGTTATGCTATGCATATTTTCATTTGCGAGGGCCCGACTGTTATAGCTTGGCTGTACGATGTGCTTGTTCTGAGAAATCTTTATCATTACAATTTGAGATATCAAATGTCGTTAACATGATCCCAAATATTGAAGTTATCGATATATGATTGGGAACCATAGTGAAAAATATTAGTGTTCTCCTGAAGGTTTGTCCACAGAAATGTTAACAAAACTTCCAACTACTCTTCCCCTTATAGCAAAACATATGCTGAGACTTTCTTAACTTCCTTGAGCAGAGATTTCGAAGGGAACTGTATCAGAATCTTTCAGAGTCAGAGTACATTTTTTGAATTTGCAGAATATTATGATGTGTGAATTGGAATATAGATGAAAAACATTATGACGATGAAACGAATCATAGTTACAGAAGAAAATAAACAAATTGAATATTTGGAAAAAGTATTAGAAGCTTGTATAAGACGTCTTCAGTTTTGTAGTCTAGTCAACGTCGTAATCAAAGAAGATTTGTTGGTCAGTTTAAACCTTGGACAGTTGAGTTGTTTCGTTTGTCTTTGAGAGTCATCTGAAGTAAATAACTTCGGCTCTACTGATAAAATGTTGAGAACTTGTTTTTGAAGAAGAACACGAACGATAATGGGAGCTGTTCTCCTTCAGAATATCAACAATAAAATACTGAATAACAGGTGAAATAGAGACCTTCGCTGTGGAAAAGAAAATTATAGGCTGAATCACACCAAACTGGTATGACTCTCACTCGCACTGAACTAATTGAGCATTTAGAATGAAGTGACTGAGTGACTGAGCATGATACAAGTGAAAAAATGAGGCAATTGAACCGGAAAATTACTCAACATTTTGCATTGATTTGGAAATGCAATATTTTTCTGCCAGCTGGGAGGGCACGATTGTTGTCTAGTGACAGAAAAAGAGATTATCTGACCATTGCAAAGGAGGAACATGTCATACACAACAGTAATTGGACACCATACACCGTTCTGGAACCATAGATGAAACATGGATTAATTTTTATATACCAGAGACCGAGGAACATTTTAAACAGTGGACAGCCCCTGGTAAAACGAAGCCGAAGACAACCAAGGAGTGTAAATCGGTCGAGAAGGTAATAGCTGTGGTGTTTGGGGATGTTGTAGGCTGAAGAAGTGGCTGGGTGGTAACCGATTTGGGTTAAGGAAAGAGGTCATTGCAGAAATTTATTTTGAGGACCTCTCAATTTAACGAAGGAATTTAGAATCGTTGAAAGAAGTATATAGAGCTCGAAACTGATTATGTTGAGAAAAATAGTTTTATTAGAAAAAGTTTAGTTTTCAACCTAGTGCATTCAGTCTGATGAAATGGATTTCATTTTACTTAAAAAAAATTACGTTAAAATGCATGTCCCAATAGAAATGGATCTCGGTTCTCTATAAAAACGGGGCTATATTTTATTTCAACACACCCCCTTTCAATATTTGTTGACTTCCACCACGATCTTGGAAACCGTGCCTCGAAGGTGTTCTGGAGTCAATATTTCTCAGCTGAAATACTCCATAACGTACATTATCTCCAGTGCACTCTGTCAGCGTAAAAACATTTCAGTCCCGATTATCACCGCCAGATCGCTCATGATGACAATGAACATTACTCTTCCCGGAATTCTAGTGGAACATATTCTCTGACATATATCAAGAGCGTGAAGATTGGATTTATTTGTACTGAGAACATAACAGAAATGTCAAATGATTGTGTTTACTACATTGAAATTTTAAGTCTCGTTTATGATTTTTTTGTCTACTTTGTCTTTTTTTATATTTATTATGAGCACAGAAATATAATAGTACTTATATTACGTACTGAGATAATTCTACGAAGTGAAATTATTTTTTTGACTCGGTTTGTTTGTTATATTGTTCAAAATCATTGGAACAAAATCGCAAAATTAACACGAAACGAACTTTTACAAGATTAATTTAATAAATATTGAGTTGTGAGTAGGCGTTACAATATGCAGGTTTTTGAAATATCATTACGAGTTGAAAAATGTAGAAATTTGCTGCTAATTTGATCATTTTCAGCTCCAGCTCTTTTCGAGTATGAAACTCACATGACAAGAAGAAATTTCAGTTATGGTTAACCTGACGTCAAAGTTGTTAACTGATAGGGGAAATTTTTTTCTATGCAACTAAAAACCAAAATATTTGGCGGTCGCGACTTAGTTAAATATAATATGATGAATGCATCTCAGTCGAATATTTGGAGGGTGCAACGAGTCGCTTATTTGGCGGAGGCGACCATGACAAATATTTGGTTGGTGCTCAAATGCCAAATTTTTGGCGGATACGAACAAGTCGAACATTTGAGGGTATTTTCGAACCAACCGGTCAAATTTGAGAAATGTTTGGTTGGGGTGTCTCCATAAGAGTAGTACAACAGACCAAACAGTGGAAGACAATGTGATTGGTCCATGTGAAATTGTCGTGATGATGATTTTCCTTGAAGTTTTGTGGTGATTAATGAGTCAATCAATTGTTTCTGTTGATGTCTGCCGGTGGAGGTAGTATGAATGATGATCTGAATGCAAGGATCAGACAGAGGTGAAAATGTCTAGAAACTCTCAGATCGCCGTTTTATAGTCGAGACTTCGGAAAATACAACACGAATCTAATTTGTATATCAATAAACTTTTTAGTTGATGAATAAAAGTTACTTAACGTTTTTTCAATCCCTTCTTTTATGATTATTTCAGTCGTTTCTTTGATGTGGAGTGGAGTCTCCCCCACTTTTCCTTCGTGAAGGTAGAAGCATAACTCTCTCTTTATTTCTATGTCTTCCCCTCCCTCCTTCTCACTCACTCACTTTCTCAGCTGCCGTTTTTTAACAGAGAAATTCAGGCTTTTGCCGGAGGTAGCATTTTTCATCAACAATTTCAATAGTGTCTGATATGATTTCACCTTTTGTATGAACCTCATTTCACTCGAAGATGAAATACATGATTTTTCATGTTTCAGGCATTCTTAGAAAAATCAATACAATGCCTGGGTTTTTACTGAAGAAAAAAGGATAAAAACGCGATACAATCCTTGAATATATGAAAGCATGAAATGATTCTTGGTGACATAAAATCCATTGCCAACATTAAACTGAATAATATTGGACATAAAATTAAAAATCGAAATTTCCAATGCATTTTTTCAGTGTATTGGTGGCACTGCGTCGATTTTATGTAATCTGCGAATGAATGAAAACATCACTGTCGAGAGACGTTGGTATAACGTCACTGACAGGAGTATATGTATCGGTTCAAATACATATGTTCCACCTCTGTATTAGGAAAACCCGAAATTGAATAATAATGTTGCTTTTTCCGATGCTCAACATAAATCGTTTTGAGCGAGAAAAAGCTATTATCCCTTTCTTCCATAATCGGAATCCCGTGCCAGGAATTATTACTGAATCCACCAGAGAACACAATTCAACTTCAGGAACTAATTACCATGAAGATATATACGTGCATGCCGTAGGAAAGTATTATCATGCCAACGAATGACTGCGAAACGTGAGAAAACGTATTGTTTAAATAAGTGAAAACCAAGATAAGCCCCAGGATGGAAATGAAAACTCAGTGAATCAGCAATATGGCGCACGTGCTCTATGTTTCGGAACTAGGAACAGTGGCGTACGTCCTAGGGGGTAGTTCATTAAGGTACATGGTTGAGAGCCCGTTTCGAAGGTTTTCAGGTGATTTTAAAAACCTATTCTATTCCTTTCGGAGTTTTTCGAGTTGATAACCTACCATATAAAAAAAAGGTTGGAATCTATAGAAGTATAGAAGGACTTTCTATCTACCAAGAAAAAGTTCTGCGATGACGAAAACAGTTCATTTCGAATGAAAACATCAACCAATCAGTCAGCAAATTCTCGTATAACTCGAATTCGCCTGCCAAAAGATACAAAAATTATAATTTATAAAGTCTGCCTACCTTTTTTTTCGTTTCGGGAACCAAATCCGCTTCCGTTCTCAGGAGTGATTCACCATTACTTTTTTCGAAATTATTGCTTTCATAATTATTCAAAGATTGGTATGAACCTGCGATATCAAGGTTTTTTATAGATATATTCATTCTATATTTTGTACATGAGTAGTGGTAGTATAAAACTGAATGTTAATCATTGTATGTTGCATACCGTTTCATAGTGATTCAGTTTCATTTTGACTTGGAAAGTTTCATGTGACCACGAGGTATATTTAAATCGTATGAACATGACATTAAAATATCATTTTCAGTTGTTTCGGTAGAAGAAATACTTGTATGAAGTCATTCATTTCCAAGAGGTAGGTTTCTTCAAATGAAATCGTGGGTCTTTTGTTACAAGTGAAATTATGACTTACTGACTCCAGTAATTCTATCCTATTTGGGTGACAGAGGCATCTAGAATTTGAAGAAGATGTATAATTCAAAATGAAAGCAGAGCATTTATAATGTACCCCCTGTATATTCTGTTTTAATTCATTGATTTCTGGTGGTGAATTCTGCATACCAAGATGGTTCTTTGTTTTAGAATCGATTCATGCATCTACTACACAATCACATTTCTTGATATATTTCCTTATATGAGCAATGTAAAAAATCAAATGCACAATATTCTTGAAAAATTCTGGCTTTCATTCATTTTCACAACAGCAGTTTGTTGACACTTCTGGCAGACCTGAGTTCTGTAACTTTTCTTCTAATATCTTGCTTCGTTACTCATGAGAAGTGAAAATTTCACACCTCTACTTTTCAACCGATAAGATGCCTCAATTTTGACTAGTTACCATAGCTACTAGAAAAATTCCTGGAATTTTTTCGAGGCGCCACGATATTTAGGTGATTTTTGTTTTGAAATTCAAAGAATCAACATATGATCTACAACCCTTGAATAATGTAGATATACCTGTGAATGAAGCAAAATACATTTCTACCAACTTTAGTGACCTGAAATAATGAAAGGGCGATAGACTGAACTAGTACCCATCTGAGTTCTAGCATTTGGTGTAACTAAATTTGGTAATTTTTTTTATTTTACGAAATATGGTAGATATACCTACATAGTAGTTTTTCAGAAATTGCGTCATGATATTTGTAATAGTATATTATGCAACGATCGTGTAATGATGGTTATTAATATATGAGCATAAACCGGGATACGAAACGAGCCGAAGGTGAGTTTCGTATGGTTTATGCGAGTGTATCAATAACCATTACATGAGAGTTGCATACGTTATTTTATCTACACCCGATAAATAGTGAAGAACTACGAATATTATATTTATATTGCACACACTAATAATAATTTAACGAATTTCTTTGAAAAATTCCACAGAATTGTGATTAATAGTATTACTTCGAGAAATAAAACGATGAGATATGAAAAGAAGATCAAAAATCAAAGAAAAAAAGGATTACTCGAGACCGGATTCGAACCAATGTCTCCTCCAGCAAAAATAACCAATGTCAGCGCCATAGACGGCTCGGCTACGAGGAGCCCACAAAATTTGATGAAAAAATAAGTGATAAATCATGCATTTGTCAAATGAAAAATTTAACCATTCTAACTGTATTTCTGTGGGTGAAGGTGTCGAAGGTGATTCTGCCACATCGCTGGTATCAGACATTTTGTTATGATTATCGAAGTTTGGCTATATTCTTCAAAAGTTCAATACCTATACAGATTTTGACTTGACAAACGTCAAATGCAGAGCATGCATATCATGCTTGATTGAAAAATAATGTGTTTCTATTGGTTAAAAATCTGTATCGTAATGAAAATCTGTATCGTAATGGATTTCATTATAAAACGGGTTGTGGGCATATAAGTAGGTGTATTATTAGAGTACGGGTGTAGATAAAAATATATTTCTACCACTTTAAGTAAATTGAAATTACCATAAGGCGATAGACTTGGCTGGGACCCATCTTAGTTTTGGCATAGAAGTTGTTAATTTTTTTTTATTTGACGAATATGGCAGATATAGCCACGTAGGAGTTTCTTCGGAGTTGCTCCATATCACTTGTATAAATATACTTTTACCACCTTCAGTTAACTGTTTCAAGCTTCCTTACAGAACCAGTTGACAAATCAACATGATGTCGAAAACAGCAATACTCTCAACCAACTTGAAAATCAGAGAAATTAATTTGAAATGCCAGTTTAGATTAATAAGTTTTTTTCAAATTATAGTGTGAAATTTTCTTACCGAATACCACGCAAGCTTGACTCATTCCTGGAAATAGAGCTCTTGTGATATTATAAGTGAAAACAGATATGGATGAGACATACATATCCTCTTATAGGAATAGTAATCAAAATGAAAGAATATATTAACATTTATATCCTGATAGTCGTCAACCTTCAAGGACTACTTCCTGCAGAATTCCATAACCTATAAAAGAGGTCAGAGCTACCTCAAAAAGAAGAAGCTCTCAAACTGATCGAAGTAGAGTGAGTAAAATCAATACCGTTGCTAGAGTGCATCCTGATCCTGAATAATCTTCGAGAAACGAACGATAACATTCAAAGAAATATATATAATAACGTTATGAATTATCTGAATCTCACCTCCATCACATTATTTCGTTGCATTATTTCGTGTCATCCTGGAGAAGAATAGCCACGTAGTCACTGGCCAGTTTCAATACATTCTCGATCTGTAACCAAAAACATACTCGATTGATTATTGACTTCGTAATTGAGTTATTTGAAGAGGAATAACAATAATTTTCCCGAAATGAAGATTTTTAGAGTTGATCCCGATCCTCAACTGAAATTTAACTTGCACGTCGATCATGTAACAAAAAGTTGCGCAAAAAATTGGATTTTCTCGGAGAATCTAGTCATTTTGTGGAGAATATCGAGGATACCTTGAATGTTCACTGAGAACCCAATTCGGGAACTTTTCAACCATCATGAGTGACTTGATCATAGAATAAACTCGATAAATTTGGTGGTTCGTTGTCTCTTGGAGGATTTTCACATGGTCACAGAGTTGCAATGGCAAGACTTCTGTGCAAAAGAGGTACGTTTTCATTATATCTTGGAAATTATCCTTTTGTCACAGATTCTGGAGAGATGAAGGCGGGCTACTGCTACTTGGACTGAACTGCTGGTTCTTAATTGGGAAGGGAATCGTTATCAGCTTGTTTTTTGTCTACTGAGAAAAAACCTTCGGTGAGGATAAGAACTATAAACAGATTCTGTAAAGATCTCTCTTCAAGAACTTATATGATGCATTTTTTATGATTATCGAGATAATGATATACTTCTTATTGCATTCTTATTTTTCAACTAGTTCCTTATATTATGGGAATGTTCTTATGGTATGCCTCCGACACTTCATTTTTGAAATATGACATTCATGCTCAATTGAACCGATGCATACAGTTTCCTACTACTAATTTGTTACTTTATTTGATCTCTGCTTGGACGATATCGGTCGTCCCACTTTGTATAAAAGCTCAATTTTTAGCTTGAATTTTGCATTAGAGCTTGAACTCCAACTGAAATAGCAAACGTTGGCAGCTTTAATATTGAATTCAAACGTTACGGGTTGACTCAACTTCATTGAAGTGGCTTCGAAACCAAGTTTGATGTTTCATATTAGATGAAACAGCCTAGTTCCTTGTGAAAATGGGACTGACGAATTCAGTTTCCTTTGAAACTCTGATAGTAACATAAATGTCATTGCTTATGGGATTGGGGAGTCTTCATCTAAATTTGTTAGTGATAGACTAATCCGTCCTGAGGGTCCTTTTATAAGCCGAGAAATGGACATCGTTACGAAGAGCCTCATTCAATCAACTATGCAGGGTATACCCTTCCTGAATAGCCACTACTGTACCCAGACAGCACAGTATATTCATTAGACATCCAATGGATATCCTTTTTGGATATCCAGTATATCCATTGGATATAGATGGATATCCAATAGACGTATAATAGATATCCATATGTCCGCCTATATCCAGGATTTAGGAGATATCCTGTGGATATCTATGGAGATATCTACTGGATATCTCCTGATATCCAATGGATATTGATAGGATATCTTATATTAACATTTGGTACATCCACTGGATAAATAATGGATATCCTTATAGATAATGAAAAACTTTTTTTGTAGCTCTAGCTGTCAAATATTCATTTTATTGAAAACTTGATATACAAGCAGGTGGTGAACAACAAAGACTATCACTCTGGTTTTCTCCCTTGATTTCTCACTTTGATGTGACTGTTGAATATTTTCTTCATTATCTTCAGTTTTTTGTCTCTTCATGCATTCGTTAGTCACTTCACTCTAATAATCATCTGAAGCCTCATCGTTTGAATTACAGCTCAAATTATTTTCATATTCACATGATGGTTCCGCTGATACGTTGTTTTGAATATAATTAGTATCATTTGAGATGCCTGGGTTTCTAACCACCAGGCGACGGAGGTGTCTCGTCGACATGTTCAGAAGACACTTTCGTTTTCGTGAAGACATTTCCTGTAATAAAAAATGTCTCAGCACACAAACTATTATCATTGAGCACGAAAGCAGAAGCTTTTGGTACTAATAACTATACTTACACCACAATGCTACAGTAATCATATCAATAAAATAATAGAGACGAAAACATATTAAGATTAATCCAAAAAACTTACCTTCTCCAAATCTAGAGCACTCCAAAGTATCCAAAATAACCACTTAGTAATTTATTGATTCTCCTACATGTGCAATGTGCACAGTACACCACTTTCCATTCAATGCAAAACAAAATGGAGTAATGACAATGACTTAACAATGAACTTTGGTCATAGATATTTGACATATCAACTAATAAACTTAACCCTCATCTCAGCTTTTCACAAATAACGATACCTATACAAAAGGAAGAGAGTATATACACCCTAATTGTGAAGGACCAAGACAGAATGATAATTTTGTACACGAAATACTTTATCCTTCACAGCCTCTCTTTATCGTATCGTTCGCGGTTCGACTTCGACAAGTTCTAGCGCTGCCTACCAGTTTTCCGTCTATCATAGACACACGGCATGTTCTACCATCTCTCTTTCGCGTGTGGAACCAAAATCAAAGTGATCACTCCATAACGCCCAGCTAATAATTCATTGTACATATTCAAAGACTGTTTCACTATTCACAGTGAAAGAACTGACGGAAGTTACTGATGAATTTCAGAACTAGCCTATATTATCAATTATCATATTCCTTATGTATGCTGTCAGGGAACGAGTTTTTATGCCCCAATCTCAATATTCTCAATGCATACATTCCTTGCAATATTGTATATCGATCAAGGATTCAATTTCACGTGTTGAATAAGACAAAAACACATTAAGCACAGACAAAATTCACAGCTCTCCTTAGGAAAATGTAAGCCCAGGCCGTTGTAGACAGAGAGAATAATAGATATCCATGGATATCCATTGGATATATATATTAGGACATTCAAATATTTTTATGCGTTGAAGATATGTATTGAAGCTTTCTTCTCAACTAGTTTTCATACGATTATTCCTTATGATACCAGATAAAAATAGAAGCTCACAATATTTTTTAAAATCCATGGAATATATCCACTGGATATCTATTAGATATCTTCCATGGACTGGATGTTCAGTGGATATTGGGCTATCCATTGGATATCTAATGGATATTGTGTGCTGTCTGGGTACTATACAGGCTGTATAGCTGTATTTTATGGCACTATACAGAGTCCAGGACTGGGTGCTCACTGCTGCACCATCCACAGTGTCTCATCCTGGATATCTGCTGATACTGGTTCGCACGAACTAGGCTTCGTGGGATACTTATGAATTTTTGGCTATATCCTTTTTTGCTTGCCTAGATTATCGATATAGTTATTGCTGTTTGCTTGTTTACGTAACGCTTACAGTGTTGGCTATCACGGATTTATTTAGTTTAAATAATATGTTTATTTTGAGTACTCAAGTCACTGAAAATTTTTACAGTTGCTCACTTGTTTGTTCAAGCTATTATTTAACGTGATATTTTCCACAAGCTTACGGTATGATTGCTTGCTTAAGGGGGTATTGTTTGCTGATTACTAATCTACGATTCCCCTTGTTATCCAAGAATATTTTGTTTGCTATCGACTTCTTTATTACAGGCTTATGGTTGTTTGCTATTTTTATTGATTAAGCCTATAATGCCCTTGGTTACTAGATACTAATTATTTTTGATACATGCTTTAGATTGTCATTGTCATTCAACGGCTATTCTTGTGAACTGCTCATCAGTTCACGGATTGTTATTACTTGTTTGTTGTGGCAATTACATGTTTACTTAGCTTCACTCGCTGAGCGCTTATTGAGATAATTTCCAGAATAATAGAACACTCACCGCTGCTGGTATTCAAGACGAGGATTCTGAGTTGGAGAATGAACAAGCTGTAATGAATCCTTATTATTCCTCTACAAGTAAATGCCCTACTCTGGTACTTGGTCTCTACTCCAACTTTATTTGGCGAATTGCTATAGTTGTATTGCAAACTTAGGGCATTTGAGGCATATAAATTCGCCTGGAGCACTCTGAAAATCTGAATTGAAAGAGGTGTTCATCTCCTCTGTTAGCACAGTCACCGATACCCACCTGTTTTTATGGCAGGTAACAGGTGACAAGTGACCTTGTGCCTCGTGTGTTCGTTTTGAAGGTCGAATAGTTGATTCCAGATAATTATTTTCGTTAACCCATTTCCCATTCCGAATGGCAAACCCAGTAGTTTATAGCGTTTGGGATGAGGAGAACGAGGTATTATGTTTGTAAGTGCGCACTCCTAGGTAGGGATTAGCCTTAGAGAAAATTCATTCGGGACAACAGCACAAGAAGCATGCTTCCCTCAGAAAGCTCATATTTCTCCATATTTCTCCAACGGTCCTTTCTATAAAACTGGTCATTTTTCCAACTGATGTGATAGTTATTCATGGTACTCGAGTGTTATTTTGAAAATAAGTCACGCGAGAAAGACGGTCTCGTGGTATAAATTCTCAAGTGACTTATGAAACATAACACACTATTGGCATACAATGTTTTATCTTACATATGACAGTTATGACTGGCATTATTAATGTCATTTCAGACAAGTTGATAGTTCACGTGTCTGAAATGACATTAAAAGTGGCAGTCATAACTGTCATGTATTGGATTGATGAATGAATCATCTAATGGAGGATAAGTCGCCCTTTTTCAACCTTCCTCCCTACAACATCGGAGAAACTTCAGTGTCATGAAGTAGTCACATACTTACTGTATAAAATGAAGGAGATGATGATATTGTGTTAAACTAAAAGTGAAGTACGAGATGTTCGTAAGAGAGACCTGAGTTTCGAATTATTCTTTTGAACCACTTCCCGTGAAAAGCATATCATGTTTTCGATTCTGCGAATTTGGTTGAGGAACAAAATGCCTCTGACTATGTCAATGCAACATTATATATTTTCATGGCTTCACGATTTCTTTTATTTGCTTCCTCCTCAACAACAAGGGCGAATTGAAGGGGGGTTATTGTGCTAATTACTCCTTACCACTAAGACAGAAAACTAATACAAATCAGGAGCTGACGCTATATTAGGACTGCAAATCGATTGAGAAATTACACGCTACCTCAAAGCAGAAATTCACCTCACACCCCAAGCTGAAAACCAGAATACGCTCGCTCACACTATACTCTCGAACCAAACTTCAGCATTTTTTCTGCGGAATTTCTTGCAAGTTGTCGATATTCGTATGAAAAATTGACAACTTTGATAGAATTGTGCCGAAGCTTGTTACAGTAGTATAATGTAACTATATGGATTCATTTTTTATGTTAATTCCCAATGGTTGTTTGTGAGGGTCTTACCACTATGTTTTTTTCGAGTCGATCGAAATGGGAAAGAACAAAGTATCATTAACCAATTATTTCGATGCCCATAGGCATAGATCCAAAGGAAATAATTGAATGGTCTTTCGAACAATTCGTTCAGGCCAGTCTCAAATCTACCTACACAGTAGGTTTTGGCTGGAAATCACTAAATAATTGTCAACGTAGAGGACTGGCAGAAATTTTTGAGTTTCGTTGTGGCTCCCAACTAGACGAGTAGCCCCTGGTGAAAACATTGTCGAACATCGCTGCCATTACCCAATGCATTCTGGTAAATACAGTACAAAAACAAGCACGATAAACAGTAATATTAATGAAGTCGTACAAAAAACTGGATTTCAAAACCTCAAACAAAATCGGAATTCTCCATGATATGACATATTATTTACTTTCAGATAATTAATTGAAATCTTCGTTTACTTTCGTTCGTGCGAACTATATTGAATTTTTCTGTTAGTACAAGCATTAATTTCATTTCAAGCGAAATAAAATATGAAACCACATCGAACAAATATTCATTGGTTCAATAGCAATTCATACCTCGATGGGATTTGGTGTGATTTTTTTATATCCAACATGTTTGCATTGAAAATCAGTAACTATCGCGGAATGTGATAGGAATTCAAATTCTGCATATCAAGCTGAATTATGAAATTTTGCATATATATTGATATACGCAATTAAACGTTATTTCAGCTAAAATTATTCAATACAAATTTTTTGTTATTGCATCACTTCGATTTGATCATCGAATGATTCCACATTGAAATTATTATTATGATATTCAAATATGATATGATATTTCGAGCCACAATAGAAAGCAGGAAACTAGATTTTATACAATGATATCGGTAGTGTAGAGGCTTACCAAGGGGAAGACCGGGGTTTAATTTACGCCGTACCACCGTACTGGGATTCACACGTTAAAAGGTGAGGCCTCGTTAACCCATTTCTCGTTTTAGTTTCAACTTCTGAGGGTTGACGTTCCTCAGCTGGTTAACAGAAAAAAACATTTTGAACCAACCATCACGTGCAATTTATGACTTCAAAAATATGTATATGTATGTATTTTCAAAAAGGGGAAGAAAAACCTTCACAGCAGAACATATTATGTCGCTAGCAACTTAGAAATTGTAGGTGATATAAAAATGCATAACCAGGATTATATCGCTATTTGCAACACAGCTGATAATACCGGCCATTGTTTCTTGACGTCTGTGCAGTGTGAGTTGAGTTAATTACTTTTCTTAGATTTTGTCTGGTTTGAATAACATTATGTGACATTTGGAATATTTTCCTCAGTTTTTATGCAGTGATTCAGTGGGAGACGTTGACAAAATATTGCTGTGTTTGTGAAACAAACGACACTGGGCAAGAAGTGGTTGGAGTTGATTCGACTGTCAGAAACCCAAAACATAAGAGTGTCAGCTAGGGTCATCTTTGGTTCACAACACTCCTTATCTACTTGGCATCCGTCCTATGCATGTTTTTTTTTGATCTGAGATTGAAAGCCTACTTGTAACTTCCATTTCTATATTCGAAACTTTTTTTAACCAAGACATGATCTTTTTTGTGTGAATGGTAAAAAGTAGTGAATGAGTCTTGATCGACATCACTGATTCGGATAATTTAATGGTTTCGGCTCATTGTCTTTGCCAGAAAACATAAATTCCTATTCTATGCCTAAAAAATCGCGTTTTCTGGCCGAGACAATTAACTGAAACCAATAGATTCTCAATTCTAAATATCAGCCGATGTACTTGCGAAAAAAGACCGGAACCTATATGTGGGCTTTCAAAATGCCGAATGAAGGAGGAATGGGAACTAGATCAATAAGGACGTCACTGGAACACAGTACTAGGACAGGCGAAAAAGTTTATCAGCCCTTCAACCAGATAAACTGAGTAGCTTTTTGTGTTGACTATGAAAATAGGTATTGAGTGAAAAAATTTCGCAAATGTAATTCGGAGAAGATGGATGTATATAAATACAGCACACTCACGTTAAAATTACCTTAACAATATAAACATGAATTTGAAATTTTAGAGGTAGAGATACATCATTTCCTCTCATTAATGTTACATCATTGTTTTCGTACTTACGCAACGCTTGAAAACACTTTATCGGGTGCATTTATGAGGTATTTTTACACTTGGATACCATACAACACTTACGTAATAATAATAATAAATCGGCTTTATTTTTTCACATGAAATTATTACATAATTAATAACAAAAATCAACTTGGAGGCGAGATTTAGCAGAAGCTTTTCTTACATCTAACCTCCAGCTGATTGAGAAGAAAAATCCCATAGAATGATATAATCAGTAATATAATATTCAGAACAAAAAAAAACATTATGGAGACAGCGTGTTGCATATATAGGCGAAGGAACATTGTCGAGCCTCATTTGCGCGGTCAATACAAACAGGAAATAAAAAGTTCCAGAGGAGATGTATATTCAAGCACCGAACTAAGCACATAGCAGACTCTTTTTCACATTGAACTTGAAATGTTTACTATTCTTGTAATGCTCAGGTATACTATTGTATAGTTTGATAGAATTATAGGTGAAACGTCTTTGATAGAGTGCTGTGATGTGACGTGGCACTGTTAAAATATTTCCGTGACTGACATTCACATCATGCATTTGATTTCTTGAAATGAATTTGCTTTTCAGATTGTCTGGCCCATGGTGAATATTTTTATGGGTGAATGACAATAAATGTAATTTCCAACGGTTCTCCATGTCGAGCCATTTGAGCTCTTTCATCCTATCGGTTACGTGATCATATTTACGTGAACCAAAGATAAACCTAACGCAATAGTTCTGAACTTTTTTAATTTTATATTTGAAAGTAGAATCCAAAGACAGTCCATAGAGGAAATCGCAATACGTAAGTTGAGATGAGACAAGAGTTTCAGTCAAAACTTAACTTAAATTCACATTAGGAAGAAATCTATTAGAATACAGTGTTTTTAATGCAGCAATAGTTTTTTTAGAGCAGTTGTAACATGCATTTTGAACCTCAGATCATTATATATAATTAATCCTAAGTTTTTTGCTGAGTTCACACATTTGAGTTATTTACTGTCGATACTGACTGCAAGATTTGAAACGATTCATTGGTAGCAATTTTTGGGAGAAAACACTACCATTTTTGATTTGGATGAATTAAGTTTCAGGTTATGCTCTGAGCTCTTACTACAAATAACTTCGAGATCTTGATTCAGATAGTCTTGTGCTTGACTAATATCAATATCATTAGAGGAGGAACTGATCATTAATTGTGTGTCATCTGCATACGCGAATACATTACATCGAGTTATTGACTTGAGAATATCGGCTGTATAAATAATGAAAAGCAGAGGACCTAGAATACTTCCCTGGGGTACTCCACTATTTATTTCAATATAATTAGAGTGTTCATTGTTTGAGACTATTTTTTGCATTCTATTTGAGAGATATGCTTTCATCAAAATCAAAGAATCATTGAAATAGCCATAATATTTCAGTTTACCAAGAAGTAGGTTATGATTGATGGTACCGAATGAGTCACTAACGTTATATTTTTTTTTATAAGGAGTAAGAAGTTGTTTTAACACACATAGGAAACGTCACTTGACTTCATCTCAATCGTACTGTTATATGCTTCGAATTTCTTTTCGAAAATTTGTTTGAATATTCACAAGTCGGTTTATATTTTTTCTGCGCTATAAAGATGTGAATGATTAATTTACGACACGAAAAAATATAATGCATACTCCCTATTGATGAATCATCAAAGCTATCAGATTCAACCAACAAGAAGGAAAGTGCCCATTAAATCAATTACCGAGTCATAATATTAACGGAGTTTTACCCTGTCGAAAAATAAATAGCGTACTTGAATTCCTGCGATATGAATTCAGTCGTGTCAAAGTGTAATATATGAGCTGGTCGCGTGTTTTATGGCTTCCTGAACAAAATTTTACTTTGATGTTTCCCGGTGAAATATTCCTAGCATTCATTAAAAATTAATGGACCTGCATTGCTCAAATGGAGAAAACGTCAGAGGGAATCCAAACAAATAATCGACGTCAGGTAATAACGTGAACAATACGAATTCTCCATCATTCTAGTGCTCCTGGTGACGAATGGCTTGATTAGAATACTATTAGGGCGGGAGTTGCTAATTATTTCTTCGTAGAACTTTTGTATACTCGTTTCGAATCGGTGTATGATTTAATGGAAGATTCTTTCATGCCATTGTACCTATTAAAATACTCGGAACTTGGCACCCTCATTGATAAATAATGAAAATATCGTTTTTTCGAAATCTCTTGCAAGAATTTGAATATGTAACTGGACGAAGAATAATATCTTGAAGCGTATGATTTTGGTCAGAATAATTTCAAATTTGAAAGACTTTCCATCACTTCCTGGCCATTTTTTCGTAGATTCAGTTCAGCTATTGACTACAATTGGTGAATAATTTTCTGTGCCTGTAAAACATAAATGAAATTCGATGTTCAAATTCTGAGTACTTTTTCCATATCAATCGTGATGAGACTGTAGCCTCATACTGTCATATCTCAAACAAGAGCAGTTTCAATAATGGGTCTTAGGATTGTTATGGTGGAGGTGAAAGCTTGGTTTTCATCAAAAGGTCCTCTATAATCTCCTGATCGAGACGAATATTTCAATACTTCTGGCAAACAGTGACAGATTATTTGAAGTAATTTTTCATAGCATCGCTTTGAAAGATCCATTGGAACTTACTGCCTACTTCCGAACAATACGCCTCATAAATTTCCCAATATCACCATGAAACTATTTCGAGTTTTAATGGGCATACTGTGAGAACTTGTTTTTTAATACGTATTTTCGGAAATATTCTTCTTCCCAACAACGGCAATAACAGATGCCAGAGCAGACAGCTATAAAATTCACATTCAGGTGTCATTATTGTTTAATCATAGGTGACTCCTAATCATACCCAGTGTAGGTACTGAGTAAATCAAATGAAACTTCCCAATTAAATGATCAGACACAAGAGAGTGAAATGAAAAGAACTGATATAGATAAATAAGACAACACTACGTCAATTCAACATCACTTCGGATACCAACACAATAAGATGAATGCATTCAGCCGAGAGTATTTCGAAAGATAATCTGTACGGATTCCATCCGATCTAAAAAAAAATCTGAGATGAATAATAGTGTTTCAAAACTCAAACTTCAGTATTTTTGAGCAAAACCGGATCACCAGCATGCTGGTTACTTTCATGATGGCGCTAAACGACAAACATCTCGTTGGGAATAGAAATTTTTGTGACCTAGTTGGTCAAATTGATAAATTAACCTGAATTCATGAGTCTGAGTCAAAAAGTCACTTTCAGTGGCATCCTTGTATGGCTACAATAATTATCAATTCTGTGTTCGAGATGCACTTGAAAGTATTTAATTTCATTCATCGTTGAGAAAATAGTTATATCGGGAATAGTATATTGTTTAAATGGTAGGAAAAACCTAACATTCCGAACAACGAGTGTGAAGATTTCTAAGGCGATGCGCAAGCCGAAAAGAAAATTTTTCCGCAAATCATTTGAAATTCGACTGATATTAATTAATTTTGAAAAAGTCATTAATTAATTAATTTCATTAACAAAGAAATAGTGCTTTGAAATTCGTAATGAAATTATCTGGGACTATGAAAATGTTTTCAATCATTCATGAGAACACTAACAACTGTAAAGAAATATCGTTTTCTTGAAGAAATGGAATATCGACTCTTTCTTCAGTTAATTTTGTCTGTAAATAAATTCGGGTATGGGTATCCTGCACTGCTGTCGAATGATGATTCCCATAACGGTGGAAACGAACCAATTAACAAAGTTGTACAAAACGTTTAAACATGATCCGCTTTCACAGACAGTTTTAATTAACTGTGTATGCAAACTGGGCGAGCCGATGTACAGAATCGACATAGCCCACAATCATAATAATGCGACGCGAATTTTACTTCATATTCGAACAACAGCATAACTGCAAATAGAGTTAGCAATGTTCCAGGCTATCCGGAACTGCAGTTGCGTCCTTTTTGTGAAAACGAAAATGAACAAGTTCGCAGGTGTAGCTGGGAATTTCTAACTGCATCTCCAATAGAGTTAACGAATATGTTTCTTTTGTGATGTAAAAAGTACCCTATTGCAAAAGTTTGACACAAAAATCAAACTTTTTGTAAAAATTACCTCAACAGTGGATTGTCAGAAGAGAAAAATTCATACTAAATCCGAAGACTAGGGTTGAATATTTATAAACTTCACAATCTAAAGTAGTGCGAAATCTACCTGCAAAGTTTTTTTCGACGGATCGGTTTGTTACCATAACTTATTCTGAATAATTTCTTCAAATGAACCAATAAGGGGGCTGAAAGGAATAGGCCCTTTGTCACCATTCAAAATTCGAAATTTACTCCAACAAAACAAAGGCCATCGCCACAACGAAAACAGTCCACTCCAGAACAAATCGGGAAGCAATAGGAATTGAAAAACATCCTGAATGCCCCAACAAACGAGATGACTCACAAAGGAAACCCAATTTCTTGGAACCATTACTATTCCACCGAACAAATCCTTCAATCAACGTATTCAAATGATCTTTCCGTCGAGCTCTCATATTCTATGAGCTATATATATATATATATATATATATATATATATATATATATATATATATATATATTATTTTATCTATTTTGAAACAGCAGCAAACTCGAAACTGTACTCTTACAACAATATTTCGACAAATTTATTATCATCATCAGGGAGCTACAAACATAATGCTAATGAGTGGAAATATGAAAGAGATTTTTATTAATTCCCTTACATTGTTAGTGAGGGTGGTCGCTGGAAAAAATGGTTAAAAAAGTCGGTTGACACATAGTAAAAACTGTTATCCATTGTATGTCGTTCCTTGGAAGTATGTTCACTCAAGTATTAGCATCATTTTTGTAGCTCCCTGATGATGACAATAACCGTTTGTCAAAATATTGGTATTATATTGTTGAGAGTACACTTCCGCTTTTGCTGCTGTCCCAAGTTTTGTTCCTAACTTGTCAGCAAGGACTTTCTCTTCTCTCTTCTTCAGACAGGATAATGGGTAATATATATATATATATATATACCAGAACCAGAACAAACATGATTTTTTTAGGTGATCGAAATTAGCTCCCTACCCATCTCATTCGAAATGCATTTGGTTTAGTGAGGAATACATTGAAGTGAGAGATACTGTGAAGGATAGATGCTCAGTTGGCAAATTACGTAATTAATATGCTTTTTTTCCCTTGTGGAAGCCATCTGACCTGTCCTTCACTGACAGCTCTCCGGAATGCACTTCAGCCTCTAGGGTTTATTACGCTTTGCTTCCCTATACTCTTTGACACCCATTCCAACAACCTTGTTCCCTGCACAAGTTCGTGCAGGTTGATTACCGGGTGTCTGTCATATTCTTCTGGATCCAAAATTGGTTTTCCGTCTATTTGTTGCCTTTCATGATCCAGAGCCTCACGTCCGCATAGTATGTGTCGAGCTGTTTCTGACCCTTTGTTATATTGTCTGCAGCTGAGGTCACCGTTGTAGAGCCCTATCCTATTCAGGTATCCCCTGAGTGGACAGTGTCCAGTTACCGGCCCTGTTTAAACCAATATCTCATTCCTGTTACACTGAAGCAGGTCTTCAGTCTTTTTCCCCTTATAAAAATTGTTCCGTGAGCGCTACTGGGTAGATTTTCCCAGTAGTCTCTATGATTTGTTCTCATCCAATTCCTTATGTGATTCCTCACAGTTGTTTTGGATACCCCCACTGCTGGCTCGGGTCCAGTGTATGGTGTAGATGATCTCTATCTTGCAAGCTCATAGGCTTTTTCATTGCCTGTGATTCCTGAGTGACCTGGGACCCAATATTATGGTCTGCCAGATGTTTCATTTCCTCGCGGCATTTCCATACCAGTCTAGATGCCACTCTGGGATTTTTCAGTGCCCTGAGCGAAGCTTGGGTGTCCGTGAGAATATTGATTCTCCCATTTCGTTGGGACCTCAGATTGATTGTTGTCGCGCATTGGAGTATAGCATAAATTTCTGCTTGAAGGACAGATGTGCTTTGTCCGAGCGGGTAACATCTGTTTACATGCTTTCTTCTATGTAAACCGGAATATAGGAAGTCTTATGGACCCGCTATCGTCAGAGATCCAAAAAAGTATCACTCAAATAAAGGTTTTCGAATACGTTATTATTATTATTATGTTACTCATTGAAACTTCTGATTCTGTTTATATAAATTATTTCAACTTCATTGAACTATTCAGCCTGTTTAATGGGCCTTTCCGCTATTTCATTGATCCCTACTCACGCATATTCAACATATTGTTCTGTTTGAATTAGCTCCATTCGCCAGATATTCATCTGTTTCAGTTCATTAGTTATTCCACGTTTCATGTTCAACATAGCTATAACTATTTTATTCATCCATAAACCGGTTCCAGTTGTTTTAATAACCACTATTCCAAGTACATAGTTCCATTTTTCAGTCTCGAAATGTTATAATTTTCATTGGATGCAATGAATATCAAAACAATTTGATGTAATTATTGTATTCGTTAGAAAGTTTCTGATGAATATGACCGATTATCAAACATTTACAGCAAAATTGTGACGTGCAGAATGATTATACCTTCGCATACCTTTTGTTCCTAATGTGTTAATTGGTTCATATATGATGACAGAATGTTTTACAGTTGGGAAAATGAGTCCGGCAAGGGCAATTTTTTCTTGGTTTATTACAACAGCACCGAATGAAATCTGCGAGTGCTTTAACTATTCTCAATGTCAATATAGGTAATAAATATATGCAAGATATTCAGATACTTGAAAAACATTTTTTTCGCTGGAAAATAGCATTTTAATAGTTATAGAAAAATAAATTTCCCTAACTTTGAGTGGAGTACCTTCTGCCTTGACAATGTTTCTCGCTGAGTGTTATTGGTTTGGAATTTAATTGTCTATAATTACCTATCTTTTGTAAGGAAAAAACCCATAAGAAATTTGAATCGAATGAAGCATCAAAATCCGACCAAAATTTTTGATGAATTATATTTTTTCCTTTTTCTTCTCCGAATAAAAAAATTGGGAAATTATAAATTTTAGGAAGGAAGTGAAATCAAAAACAAAAAATTACAAACACTCTCTGTTGATAGGTAGGTATATATCATTCGAAGACGTTTGATCAAATCACATAATTGAAGAAGTCCATCTAAAATAGCTACTTCCCTGTCTATATTGCGACGACAGGCACTGGGTTACACAAAAATCACTTTTTCTCGCTGAATTAAAATTACCAAGCACAGAAGTTGTAATTTTTACATGTTGATTCGAAGTTGATATCAATTTTCTTCTCCTGAAGATGCTAACCTTGTTAGCGAAACGTGCGTCAAGTGCAAAAATATCAGTTTGGTTTTAGGGTTATTGATCTTCAGGAAAAGTTTGAATGTCACTGAGTGAATCGCTATATTGGGTATAACCATTTCAGTTGGTTGATTAAATATTTTTTCGAGCAAATTCTCTACTCACTATCACCTCCGCTGAATCATTGCCGAACCAAACAAAAGGAATGTATGTAGGAAAGGTGTTTCTATAAACTCAGACGAAGAGAATCAAATCTATTCGCCTCTGAAGCATATCCAGAAAATCCACTTGATGTACTTTTCAACGGAAGAAATCTTGTCTGTTGGTAGTTTCAGTGTATGAGATGTTCACTTGGTGTGATATAAGTGTGACATTTACAGTATTTCAAATTTCATTCGTATGTTTTTTCTTTCATTTATGTTTTTATTGTTTTCATCCTTGAAATCACATTGTGATTGTTTCCTTCATATTGTTGTACTCAGGTCATGAATTTAGCGCAGGGTTTTTGGGGACGATAAATTGATCTAGCAAGGTTTCATTTGAATAACCACTTGTCTTTTTTGGTGTCGGTTGGATCAGAAGATATTATTCATATTCCATCAGTGTGTAACTCGTATCTGAATATAATTTCCAAAAAACACGATTTACCAAAAATAAGTAAGGAGCAGAGCTCGGTCATTCAAGTACTGAAATATAAAGCATACAAGTAGAGCTTCTAGTTATAAAAGTGTTTGACGAGGGGAATTATAAAATGAAAATGAAGAAGAAATTCAACAGCAGTTGTTAGAGACTCCTTGAGTTCAAACACTTCGAAGAACTGACAAACGACACTTCACTTACTGAAATATGCCTTTCCAACTTCAGCTCATATTGCATATAAAATCATAATCCAAATTCCGAAATGAAGAGGAGTCAATTGCCGGTTTATAATACTAATAGAAAGCTGTATAGATATTGGTTGAAAATCGAACAAAAGCCCTTTCTTCCCTTTCAGTTCACTCCGTTTCCACACTAATTTCGGCAGACACGCGAAAGCATGAACATTCATTCTGAACTCGTGCACAACTCGACGTATATTATCAAATTTTCCTGTCAGTCTCAACTTTCAGAATTGTTCGAGCGGCCTATTTCCAAAAAAGAAGGTCGCGGAGTTCTCGCGCCGTGAATGGAATCTAATTGTTTGGTACGTGAATTAATGAACATAATTTATCGGAGTTGGGAGCTGAATACATTTATTAAATATGTTCCTGAGCAACAAACAGGGGTGGGGGGAAAGTTATGAAATAAATTCATCACTACAGTGACATAATAAGACGCTTTCGATAAGTTTTCGCCTCTCGGATGAGACGTGAACCTGCTGGAAATCTTGTTCTCATCCATTATCCAAGATGAAGCAAATTCACTGCAGTCGTTCACATCCTTTGATGGAATTATCATAATGAAGTCCCTTGTTGTTCGACATGAAATTTGTCACGCTTGGCCCAACACTACTTAGGATATTTGTAAGTGATAAGTGTTCTTTGGAATTTGGTGAAATTTAATTCAGGTAGAAGAAGAATTCCTAATTGTCTTTATCAATTTGATTCCAGATACAGTGTGTTTTCAGATTGTAAGAGAAAAAAACTATTCCACTCACTGAAATACAATACAATACAATATAATACATTTTATCTCCATAGACTTCGCAGCGCATTGAATTATGTCAAAAATAAGTCCCCCAATAGTAAAATACAAATTACATGGAATTCCACATACATAAAAAGAGGTAAGGACATAATAAACATTCACTGGATGCGAATATAAAGACAGTGCAATTCAAAATTCAATATTTTATTTAAATGGGCGGAAGGCGGAAGGACCTCGGTCGATAGCCATTTGAGCAAAATTGCATTTTGTTCAATAAACTGCATTTATTATTATTATAAAGGGTATTTTCGATTGATGATTTTTCACTTGGTAGTTTATAATACAATTTGATAGGGAGCTCAATGGGACTGTTAGTAAACTTGGTCGGTCTGTGATTGGGTAAGGTTCTCTTAGACCATATTGATTGTTTCTGAAAACAGTATAGTCAAATAGGTTATATGAGACCTGGATTATTGACACATGAATGAACAGGGAGGTAAATGCTGGTGAGTTTGATTCGGAGAATGATTTTTTACAAAGAATATACGGTTCAAGTGTGACTCACTTGTACTTACACAACTCAACTATTGTGATATAATTTATGGACCCTGTCTAGGAAATTTTGATTGTCAACGTATTCAAAAAATTCAGAACTCATGCTTGGAATGATTTTTGGTCTCAGAAGAAGGCAAAGAATTTCACACAAACTAAAGGAAGCTCGGTGGTTGAATAAGTCAAATAGACGGGAACTACATATGATTTGCAATTTTCACAAATTACTCAAATTCAAAAAACCTACTCATCTTTACAACAAAATTTCGTTCAAAAAAGATGTGCATGATTTGAACATTCGAAATACGACTCTTATTACGATACCACGGCATAAAAAAGGAATATTCAAAAGAAGTTTTTCATACAACATAGCTAAAGTTTTGAGTGTACACAAAATCGTCGATTGTACACAATCTCTGGCTGCAGTAAAAAATCAGCTTTGAAGTATCTCCACAAAAACAAAATCCATTATAAAACTAACACACAGGGTACCGAATTCTCGCATCAGCATAGCTTGGATCTGAACGAACCAGTTTGTTTCTGGACTTCATACACTAATACAATTAATTATACCCACCAAGGATATACCTACTCACTCTGACCTACTCTACTTTTCTCTCTCTCTCTCTCTCTTCTGTACTTTCTTTCTCACTCGTTCTCATCCTCTTTCTCTCTCACACATTTATTCTCAACTCTTACAAGTAAACATATAGATAGGAGGGTCCTAGTGGAAGAACAGCATTCTATCTACCATGGTAGATGGAAAACTGAACTTCGACCCATTATTTAGCCTTACAATTGTACATTCTTTTTGTAGTATGTATGTAACCGGGTTGAATAATAAACGTATCATTATTATTATTATAATTTCAATTATTCTCTTTTGGACTTCGAGAACCTCATCAGCCTCACCACAGTTGCAACGGTACAGAATGAGGTGAACTTCAGTGGTAGCAATGAGACGTTTTCTATATGCTCTTGATTCATTGGGAATATGGAGTGATTTTCAATAAAAGCAGAATTGGAACATTCTGACTGAGATGAAAATCTACCTGCAATTTTACAAATCACGATTCGTATTGTCAAATATGGAAAGTTATTAATTTATTCGAATCCATTCAAACAAATACATGAATTGAGAGATGCTTCAACCTCAACTTCAATATTCTAAAACAGAAACACTCAGTATTTACAATTCAATATTCTGACACCCAAAGTTCATAGACATCAAATCGATACGATTACAGGATATAGGAATATAAAACAATCGCCAAATTTGCAAACTTGCACGGTTGCGCGCTAGGCATTTCAGCTCAGCACAATGACCGAAGCAAACTTGCAACCTCAGCAAATGAATCTTTATTAATATTGAGGGAGTTCGAGATTCGGAATTCAGTAAATCAGTCAGTATACATTGATCACTCTTCAGATACGGTTCCAGAACATTTTTGAGAATGAAGCACATCTCCTCGACAATCCTGCTGGTTAGCAATATATTGTAAGTTTTTGATGTTTTTTTGAATTTCTCGTTAGCTTTTCAATGTCAGTTCATTTTCAAGCATATTTTCTCATTTATTTATAATGAATATTTAATCAAGTTTTCAAATGAGTTCTTTTATTATTTGGATGAATGACAGTTGGGTGAAACAGCAAAAAATCCTCTTGTGATAAGCCAAGCGAGTACCGAGTTGCGATAGTATTATAATAACTGAGATACCAAGAGTACCTTATTGTAAACATCACGGTCGAAACCAAACTATTTTACAATAACATTATCCAATCCTTTCCCTTCATTCTTTCGAGAGCGCCCAGAAGGCAGAGCCTTGTGCGAGGAAGGGTCGGCTAATTGTCTTGGCTATCGAAGCGCTTTGCGGCGTCTTACTGATCCTTGCAGTAGCACATTTGCTATTCCAGCTATAGAAAAACCCTGAAAAACCTACAGAGCTACCGGATCGGTTAGTATATTGAATCCAGATATACCATCTACCTAGATTGGTATCTAGGCAACTAACAATCGCATATAGCTCCGAGCCGGCCAGAAAAATTCTGCCCCGACCGCAGATTGAACCAGCAGTTAATGAGCCGAATTAAATGTATGGATCGCGCCTTAGACCTCTCGGCCACTAATTTCAAATTCGGACACACAGATCTATCTTCATAATAGCAACATACATAAGGTTGTTTCTGGCAGGTACCTCCTCCTAATATTGAGACTTGTGGTACTTTTGGGAGGTTAATCGGTCGTTTCATCCATCTCAAAATGATGATGAGTAGTACATGAATTCTTCAATGAAGCACCAAAATGGTATCTTCATTTCTTCATAACATAGATATCATTAAACCGTTTTCATACTTGCATTTTCTCGCATCCGAATTGAACATCAATTCAAATATACCTTGAATTGAATTGACCGATACTGGATGACGATCCATATTGAGAAAAATATCACGTTTCCTGTACGATTCTCACGCAGGATAAGTTGACTCTGCCTGAGGAAGCTAACCCAAACCCTCACTACTACTGTTATAGTAATATCACCGACACAAACAGGGAAATGTCAACCTGAACTTACAAAATATTCAAAGTAATATACCACGGAGAATATATTATGGACGACATACCGTAAAGTATATTCTGAGAATCCATGGAGGCTCGGTGATATTCCGAAATTATACTGTATGGAATATTCAATAGGTAATATTTCAAGAATATTTACGGAGGGATATGCATAAATGAAATATTCTCTGCATATTTTCCAGAAAATTCCGTATGAATATTCATGATATACTTATATTCTATTAATTCTTGTGGTACCTGGGTGGTTCAGTGTAGTATCCGTGTAGCACGTGGTACGACTCTCAGATCCACATTCTCGAATCCTTCCCAAGCTCTCATCAAAACATATTTGAACACATTTCTGTGAGCAATCTGGATCCACAAACAGATATAAGAACCCGGACGGAGAAATATGTATGCAGATTATTATTGTTCTCGAAAATGAATAGTAAACAAAAAAATTTTCTGAACAACCCATTCGAAAGAAAAGAAGTTGCTAGAGTTGATTCCTATTGAAAATCAATAATTATAAGTTATTTGTCAGATGAAATTCTTCCGGTATCGACACAAAATAAGTATCTACTGATGAACAACTCGGTTGAAGAGCTCACAGTTGAGCAGGCAAACCTACTTATGACAGTTGTCGAGGAGTCTTTGATATCTTTACAAAAAAGAAGCACTTTCTGGTGAATATTGGAGAGCTGTTATTTCTGTCTGTTATTTCTCGAATTCTGCACACAGATTAGTACTAGAAAGGTCTTTATTCTATATAGCAGCGTCCGTGAAAAACGTGTATAGATATACAGTAGCAAATCGAACAAAAGCCCTTTCCACCCCGTTTCCACACAAATTTTGGCAGAAAGCATGAACATTCATTCTGAACTCTTGTACAACCCGACGTATGTTATCAAATTTTCTTGTCAGTCTCAACTTTCAGAATTGTTCACGCGGCCTATTCCCAAGAAAAAAAAGTACCTACGCAGAGTTTTCGCGTAAACGAAATCTAATTGTTCTCTGAATGAACGAGCATAATTTATAGGAGTTGAAAGCTGAATACAGTTATCGAATACGTTCCTGAGCTGTTTCGCCGTGAGTTGGGAGAAAGTTATGTAATAAATTCATCATCGGAGTGACATAAAAAGACGCCTTCAATGAGTTTTCGTCTCGTATGAGACGTGAACCTGCTGAGAATCTTGTTCTCTTCCATTACTGGAGCGGAACCAGATCTGACGTTGCCACTTACATCATTTGATGGAATTATAATAATGAAGTCTCCTTTCGCCTGACGAAATTTCGTCACGTGAGATCTGAATTGCTTTGGAAAACAGGTGAATCTGAAAGTTCAGTTCTTGTGTTCAAACTATGAACGATCCATAATACCAACAGAGTAGGTTGATGGGCTGACACCTGGACTACTCTGACCAATACTCTGAACGCTGTTCACGTCTATCCAACAGGTGCCAGTGCAGGATTCTACGAATACGTTTCAACGCCATCCCTTGGTATAAGTGGTAGAGTAGTTGTTTTCTGTTAGGTGTTAGATCATTAACTTTCGGTGTAGGTAAGTAGAGACTGGCATGAACAAAATTTTCTCTGAAATGATTTGCTTCATAGCCAGTCACCGACTGGAATTCACGGTTACTCAACCGTAATCGGGACGTGTCACTACGTCGAATTCCCACTATGTCGAATTCTCATTACGCCGAATTCCCACTACGTCGAAAAGCATCCCCACCACTTACGTCACCAAAACACGATCGTTATCGAAGCTGGATCCCATTCGACGTAATGGGAATTCGACGTAATGGGAATTCGGCGTAATGGGAATTCGGCGTAGTGATACGCACTCGCAAAATTTACCGGATATTCTGCAATTTCCTGTTAACCCAATCTGACTTAACCTAACTAACCTAACCTAAAAGAAGGATGAATTTCGCTGTGCTGTTGATATTGAAAGTGCATGGTGTGGCACTGACCATAACTGATCTTATATGGCAAATAAATTATTATTATTAAATACGAGCTCGAAACTGACAAAATTGGCCGAATTCTGAAAAAAAAAACAAATATAAAAATGGTTAAGGCTTTTGCGGGCGAAGTTTTCAGTATCATCACTCTGGTTCGGGTTTGAAGGCCGTTGTTTTTAGGAATTTCTTCCTGACGTTTCGCTGGCGCGGGTGGCTAGCTTCTTCAGAGGTTCATACATCTTGAGTTAAACACCGATGACTGTATTCATCACTAACAATCAAACTTCCACATTCCTCCGTTTCCCCAAGAAGAAAATTGTCAATGACTAATTGAGACCTCTTAATGGAGTCACAGTAACCTTCTTGGAAATGGCGCCAACAATTCCAATCTCCATTCTATAGGCGGTACGTAAAAGATCATTCATCACTAATGTTTTTCTAGAACTGTGAGTTCATTTCAAGTAACAGCAAAATCTGAGAACCTTCTTCAATGATCATCATTAGTAAGTGCATAGGTCAATTTGTAAAACCATGATTATTTGCAAATATCAGCTGTATTTTATATTATTTTGGCACCACGGTCGGTATCGTAGGTTTCACGATATACGGTATTGGCTAAACGCTCATAATGAAATCAATTAGACCTTTTAGGTCTAGGTGAAAACCCCGGGATCAAACGATCCAGTTTATTGCAGTTTAAAAGCTACTACCATTCAGAGTGAAACATACTATAAAATTCTTTGGTGACCGATTCGTTGTGTCGAATATAATTGGGTCTTTTGATAGTTGTAGCAATCCAATTTCAACAACAACTGTGATATGGAAAATGCGATTATGATATATGAAAATAATTCAGTTGTTTCGCCATTATATATTCCATCAATTTTAATCGGCTTTGATTCAATTCCATTGAACAATACCTTTTATGTGCGTGAAGTAATTTAATTTGGTAATTTTTCAATAAATGAATAAAACACCAATGATATACGTTTTTCCGAATAAAAACCAGTACATTGTTGTATAGTAGAAATGTAACAGAACAGGATGTCCTCAGTGTGCTATGGTTCGAAATGAGACATTTTGGTCTTTTCAGAAATGGAAAAAATCGATTATAATATTCATTTGTTTGTTTGGACTCGGGGTGATTCGATCATTTCATGTGAATTCTCCCGCATCGATTGATTTACTCGATCCCTCAAAGCTTGAAGTCATTCAGAGGAAATAGCTTTAAAAAACATTTGAAAAAGTATCTCTTAGAAGACCGATAGAATTAGGCAACAACTTGGTTTATCATGAGCAATTATTACTGTTTTTTACAACTAACTTCACAATGAAATACATGAGAGTGTTCATATGTTTGTATGTAACTTGTTGCTTATTATTATTTTTTTTTTTTGGTTGTTCAATATTTATATTGCCTCCTATTATTATATTTCCAAGTAGTGTTTTTCACTCGCTTAAGGATAATAACAGAGGTTGTGCTTTGTGTAATTCGTACATGATGCATGACCACCTAATCTTCGGCGTTTTCCCATGAATCTATTGATATGTACTTATTAAGTTTATGTTCCTCTGCCAGATGGATATTCTGGGAAATAAAGACCTATTATCATTATTATTATTATTATTTGAAGTGTGTGTTATTTTCTTTCAAAACCGTTACAGCTCAGCTAAGAATGTGCATATTGTTGGAAATCTTCCGTTTCAGTTTTTGGTTAGATTTAGTGCTAGCAGTTTTTTATTAAAACGCCATCTTCTCTTCCGAGCCTCAAAATTTTTCACGACAGCTGTCCAGAGTAACTGCCGGCAAACTGATCGTTTGTATTGCTGAATATTTCATTCATCATGCATTTCAAATTTGAATGGATACTATTATTTCAACATCGGGTAAAATTGCCCCTCCCACAAAATAATCAAGTATCAAGTTTGTTCATCCCGTTGCCTGCCAGTTTCACGTCTTTCACAAGTTTCTAAACATTGTCTGGCATTTGTTGGAAAAAAATAATAGTGATTGTCAAATGATATATGAAAGTGGCGACAGAGAAGAAAATGAGATATTGTTACGAGATCGAAATATATCCCCTAACGCCGCCGTTGAGCATCATAAAAAGGCAAATTTACTTAATTCAACGAACGAATCTTTACCCATCGAACGATCGACGTATCTGGATAACGCCAGACGTTCTCGGAGCGAAGATTCCCGACTTCGAGGCGCAAATAGACGAGTCTGGATGAATATTTCCCATCCGAGTAGAATATAAAAGGTAGACATATCATAGACAGGAAGTATTCAGCACTTAGTGGAATTTGGCAAAGAAGTCTAGTAAAGAGTAGAGTTTTATGACAATTTGCGATGGCTTTCCTGAAAAAAAAGGAAGTGACAAAGTGAAGACTATAGCAAGAGATTTTGTTTCAACATTTCGAGATTCAAATATCTTCACGATACCATGATAGTTCTAGTGGAAGTGTTTGTGGAAATGAAGAAATGAATCTTTCCCACATCATCAAGATGTTATAGGGAAAGGGACGTATAATGAATTTACTGTGGCAAATTATCAATGAATGACAATTCGTGTGTTATCAATCATCATAATAATCGCTATATTGAAGATTCAGGTTTCTGTTGATATTGTGAGATTTGTCTCATATAACTATTTCAATACTCACACGCTAAATCAATGATAATAATAATTATAATAATTTATATATATTCATTGATCGGCTGTATGCTTGTTTTAATTTTTGTATCTGGGTGACAAAAAGTGATCTCTTTTTTGATGTTTCTATCAATTTTCAAAACTGCTACTTCGCATATGGAAATCATAAAACAATATTCATGCACTGCACTATATTACGCTACAATCATCCTGCTGATTCTGAAAACATTCCCATTCTTCCATTATTCAACTTTCCATTTGAAACCTTGTCACAATCTGTTTGTCATCACATTTTGAACTGTTACTCAATTTCTTTGTTTTCTTCAACTCATCTCTTGTTTTATCCATTTTGTCAAGCTTCATCCGCTCATTTTGAAAAATATTTTTTTATAAAAAGTTCAAAACAGACAACAAAAATTCTAATCACTAACACTTCGAGCAAGAATGATAATGTCCTGCGAATTATATTTGAAATGAAGTTCTGATCTTGTGTTCACCTTAAGGAAACTGTCATTCATTGGATCTGGCACAAAAATATAAACATCAAGTACATCAAGTGATGAAGGTATTTAAAATCGGCTGGCGAGAATCGTCATTGGTCTATTTGGAGAGGACACTGCAACCCTGACAGAAAAAAATCTCGATATAAGCAGTTGATGATTCCATTCACAGATGACTATGAAACCACCAAATTCTTTCCATTCATAAGGGAGAATTTTTTATATAAATTGAATGACATTGTAAAAAATTTTCTTTCTGATTCCATACGGAATCAATTCTGCCGAAATAGTACTGAAGTGTACTGATGATGAGAATACAAAATTTTGTTTTATTTGGCTCATGCATACATGATGGAGACGATCTAGGAAAACTCGTGAAAAAATAACCAATATTGTTTCACCCCTATAATTCATTGGAAGTGCATGGCCATAAAGCATTGGTAATGGTCAGGAATAGTGAAGCGTCGTAAGATTTATACCTCAGAATCTAGGGCAAGTTAATGGATCTTCGTGAAAGCTGTTGAAGTGCATTGTTCACTCCAGCAAAAAAGTTAAAAAACAAAAAATGAGCGATCTTGATGAAACATTTTTTAATAACAATTTACTGAAAAATTAGAAGGACAAGGGGCAAATGATTGAACAAAGATTAATAGTTAATAAATTATATTCGCATGATCAATTCAATGTTAATTCATCCATATTTCGCATAAAAAACGAGTAACAGCAAAAGAAATATTATTATATACTATATTCAGCGGCTTTCTTCATGTCCTTCCTCCTTTTATTTTTTGAACGGTTCAACACAGAATATTGAAAATTGAGATGATGAAATTGATGCATGAATACTATATTTTGGATTGAAATTGAGACATGAAAATTTCAAGATGGCCACTGTGCGTCATCTGAGAAAGAAATTAAATGGAAAGTGGGTCTTGCGACATATCCTCTTGAAGCTGATGACGAATACTGTACAACCCCAGAATATTGAATCGATATCTTTACCTACTAGAAAATGACGAAACATTAAATTATTGCCTGAATATATCGACCTTTAACTTCATGAAATAGTAGGAGGAATATCGACGTTCCTGTTTCCGAAGATGTACGATGTGAAATATCAAATGTTCTGTTCTCATGTCAATAAGTTCAAGGCAACCATTTCGGGTATCTTCTGAACTGAACGCAGCTCATTTCCTCAAATCATGAAGTCAAACGTCGATGTATTAATTATTGAATGTTTCGACATTTTGTAGTAGTTGATGATATTGACTCAAGATTCTAAGGTTGTACAGTATTCGTCAGCAGCTTCGAAAGAATGTGTAACAAGACCCCCCTTTTCATATTTAATTTTTTTCACAGATGACGCGCAGTTGCCATCCTGATTGTCATATGTCAATTTCACTCCAGAATATAGTATTCATGCATCACTTCCATTACCCCAACTCTCAATTTTTTGAGTTGATCCGTTCAAAAAATAAAAGTGGAAAAGACATTGAAGATAGCAATTGTATATAGTTTATAATAATATTTTTTGTTGTTACTACTTTTTTGTGCGAAATATCAATGAATTAACATTGAAGTTATAATGCAAATATTATTCATTAAATATAATTCTCTGTTTCGAACATTTCTCCCATATCCGTCTCGTTTATTTAAATGAATTGTTATTAAAATTTGTTTTTATCAAGATCGACCATTTTTTCTCAGCTATTTTATTCGAGATCGAACAATGCAGTCCTACAGTTTTTATGAAGAATAATTGAGCTGCCTGGATTTCGAGATTTTACAATTTTTACGGCTTACGGCACTCCACTAGAAAAAAAATTCAAGGATAAACCCTCATTTCAAATGGATTATTAAATTGATGAAATTTCAGTTATCATTGTTAGATTCGGATGTGATTGGTCTGTCCTTCAATGAATACAATGATTATATCGAAGTAAAACCTACCTTCTTCAGTTTGTGTGTTTAGTTTTAGCTCTTCAATCTAATCCAGTAGATGGCGTTTCCCTCACGGTAACCACCTTCGGCTGATTATAATTCATTTTTCATTATTTTTCTGTAATTTCTTACTAATTTTGTTCGATAATGAATAAAGGCAAGTGAAGAAGACCCTGAACCCAGGTAAAAGCCTTCAAAAGAGTTGGAAGATGATAAAAAAATTGGGCAATCCCAATGTGCTACATATGGGTATCATATGAAAAATAATGAAAAAATATTTCGACAGTGTTCACTGCGTAATTGGGGTGTATTCTGTGAAATTTGGACATTTTATGCCACTGTTGCTTTCAAACCGTTTAATATTTTTTTATAGTTTTTTTGTTCGGTGTACTTTCTGATATGTCCTCAATGTCCTGAACATGATTAGAACATTTTCAAAATGCCCATTTGCCATTACTCGCCATTATTTTGAAACCCCATATAATTACTACCATTACTACTATTTTAGGAATAGATATTATCGTTTATGTCACAGAATATTCATTCATTAAGTAATTGATAACAGCGACCGACCCCTTTCTAAATAAACTTCTAAGTGGACGTATTCAGTAATGAAAATTTTATCATCACATGATTGTAGCAGGTAATTTTTTATCTGATTTTATATTTTTTTCATATGCAGATTCACTCGAAAGGAAAGCTCTTTAATGTTCAAAGAACACCGCGTGAATCAACGGACAGGAGATACGACTCAACATTATCTTTGAATTTGTGAAGTTTGTAAGCCTCAGGAAAAACCTCCTTTGGCAAGGAGTCCAAAGCTCAGCTGTTCTATTGAAAAAGATCCCTGAGCAAAAGAGGTTCGACAGGTTTCCAAAATCACAACAAAGGGGTGGGAAGTCTGTACTCGTCGAGTCATTCGTGTTGCCAAAGATGGAAAGATTGATAACAATTCGGAGGACCATCGATCGTGAAAGTATCTATAGAAAAGAGACAATGAAGTGAGCGAGTCTATGAGCGAAGAATCACCGACAGGACACGAATTGCCTTCCTCTGAATAGAATCGAGAAGCCTCAATGCATGTTTTGGTGCTGAACTCCACACATGAGAACTGTTTTCCAGGACAGGTCGTATCTGAGCCTTGTAGATCATTAGAAGATGACGAGAAGTGAAGTATTTCTTCGCACGAAATAGAAATCCAAGTTTCTGGGAATCACTTTTAGCGATCGATCTCACATGGTTTTCCCATAAGAGATAATTTCTAGCATCGATATTCTTGATTCTGTTGGAATAGTTACTCCTGACATCTGAATATTAGATGATGTTGATAGATCGGCTTTTCTCGAGAAGAGACGTCTGGGGCCTGTTTCAAGAAAGTACAAGTCTTGTAGCTACAAGAGGAAAACAAAGAAACACGATGCTAAATAGTTGTTTTTATCTCGTTTTTTACCTGTTCCTACATTGTGTTTCTCTAGTAATTACAAGACTTGTACTCTTATGAAACAGGCCCCTGGATTTTTGTAGCATTAAATTCCACCAAGTTCATGTTACCCCATTCTATTATATTATATGATTGAATCAATTTTTTTATCAAAGGAAAAAACAGTATCAGAAGAAAACAGTCTCATTCAGTAAAATAATTATATCTTATGACAATACAACTCTTGATATAAAGTAACATTTGTAACAGGTTACTTTTTCATAGAGAAATATCAGTGAATAAGTATAAGAAGCGGTATAACTTTACGGTATTTATTGTAAGAAAACATTCATTCCCTGAACAATTCAGTTGATTGAAACTAGTAATCTAGTTATAATGATTAAATCAGAGCAAAGTTCCTTACGTTGAAATAGATCGTTCGTATTTTGGTAATTCCTATTCAACCATTGCAATGAAATCTCAGCTCCATAGAGCCATGATAACTTCTCGAATTGGTGGTTTCCGAAGAGGAAATAATTAACTTCAATGTCACAAAATATGATTTCACGCCATGGCTGAGTTATGCGATCAATCGGTCTCACTTTTGTCAAGCGCGAATCCTGCACGTGTGACGTTATGTCAGGTCTATGGTGCAACTTTTATCCCAAGCTAACCTGTCCTTGACGTCATGATCAGAGATGCCAAAATAACCGAAAATATCGAAAGCCACCGATTGAACAAAAACAAGTTCGACAGATGAATATTGCTTTATAGGAAATGACAGTAATGACAGTGAAAAATTGACATAAATTTTGCAAGGAGGAAATAAGTTTTTTTGAATGTCACGGCACATGGCTGTAGCTAATTTTTAGAATTATTGCTCGCATCGTGGATGGATTTGCCATAATTATAAGCATTCGGAGTTTAATAATAGAGTACTTTTAGTCTTGAGAAAAGAAAGAGCTACTCACCTGCTTGTCCAGGATCTGGGTTATTCAATACTCCCAATCTTGCCGTAACAGTAAAAACCACATTAGGCCACCCACTATCTAAAGGTACGTCCTACTCCTCCAGTATTTTTCTAGTCGAGCATCAACAGAACTTGATTTTGTCCCAGAATGTTCGTATAACGAAGTTCTACTACAGGCCTTCTCGTTGTGCTCTACGAGCCTTGTCAATTGACAACTGGTTCAGCTACAAGAAGCTAATCATTTCGCAGTTCCTTACCACCAAAAGACCTGGCAGAACGGTAAACACTGCTCAAAGACCATACCTGTTCTGAATTTGACCACTACGGAGACTCCAGCAGAACCAAATCGAAGGCTGACTGTACCACCACTGTCAGCTACGACATACCAGGCGAGCTCTTTCCATTTATTCATTGCTATACCGATATCTTGCTCATTTTGCTTGCATTTCTCGCTTATTCGCTATCTCAACATCAAACGGCTTGTTGGCTTACTGAGGAGCTTGTTCATGCTAGTATTGTGAATCATAGAAGCTTATTCATTGACCCTGCACTATACAATACCTGGAAGAACATCTTGATATATTATTTTATTGAGTTAGAAAGATTGCATTTAACTTACCCATTTTCAGTGTGAACTCTGGTGTATATACACAAGGGGGGTATTCTGCATCAGTATTACTGTGCCTTCAATGATAATAGGTATTTCCAGCGGCCTTATTCGGATACCTGAACGACTAGTGAACAATTTCTGTACAGAGTAAATCCATCTATTCACTTCAATAAATTGTATTATTTTTCCACGGCCCACTCTACCGATCTGGTGTTAATGTAATTATTATTTTGCTTATAACCCTCTTATAATCCAAAACGTCTTACAAATAGTTCACGACGTTTTGTTAGGTTATACATTATTCAAACGACTCATTGAAATATCGGGTTTTCAAAACGATGAATGTGGGCCGGACCTTCTTGCCAAAACTTTCTTTAATATTCCCAATAATATCTCGGTCAAGGCGGGCTTAAGACAAATATGAATTCACAGTAAAAGACATTTACAGGATTGTGATTCCAAAACCGATGTATATTTCGACTTTATCATTCCCACTACACAATCCATAAATATTGTGTTCATCCACTTCATCCTCCGATCTCTTCATCAATATTTCAGCGGCACTCTCTCGACCCTTGGATGATCAGAATGCCCGATATTCGGCTGTTCCTTTCAGCTGGAATTCGGTTTTTCATTACATCTAAACTTCTGGTCAGGCAACCAAGAATATTTTCGTAATCAAATTTTTCTTTCACACAGCCATTCCTATTTCTTGAATGTAATTTAGCCTTGATGAAAAAAGTTTTCGGCATGGAAATATTCCCGTTGCATATAAAATTCTGGTGGATCTTTGACGTTTTAATAAATTCTGCGGATTGTAGTGTTGCCGAGGAATTCTACGATTATTGGAAAACATCAAAAAGACTTCCTCGACAAAGCCGTATCACGCCCTCAGGGGAAACGAGAGGTGACGATACTTACGAAATTGAATGTACTGAAAAAGATCAAAGATATAAAGGGGAGGCTGGAGTTTTTTGCTTATTGCCATATTTCGGGGATTCAATTTCGAAAATTGAAGTATTTCAAGTATGAAAAATGAGTAATAAAACTTTTTCTCATATTCTGGTCATCATTCGAAACGAAACAGACGAAATATCTGAATCACCTCCACTAAAAAAGACATTGGTGGTCGAGTTATACCCTTTTCAGAAGGGCATACAATTCTTTTTCGAATGACATCTCACCTGTGGGATTCGGTCAGAAAGTTTCCAAGATAAGTATCTAATTGTACAATCATTTATCTTATCTAATTATTGGACCATAATGATGATGAAATACAATGAAAAACGTACGTAATGTAGTTTTTTTTCAGCAGAAGTATGATTACTTGGAAAATGTAACGAAGTTTGAACAAAAACATGTGTTGCATTTGCCGCCAAGTACCCACACAAACGAATCGCATCAATCAAATCATTTTAAACAAATGATTAACAGTTGCCTGTAAGATTTTTATATATAAGGGTTCACTTAACAGCAAAAAATCATTTTAGCTTACAAACACTATGGTCACATCAGTTTCCTTAAGACAAGTTCAACGCCAGTCTGGGAGTTTGGGAAAATCAATACGTATGATTTTGGAAAATATAAAATCCATCAACCAATTCTTCCTCTACTGGATTTGGTAGAAAGTGATTCTCAAAAACGTGTGAACGTTGATTTCATCTCAACATAACTTCATGGCGACTAGAATTCCTTTCTGTTCCGTTTGTAAAACTCTCTCAATGACAGCACCCAGAAGGCATATCTATGTGCGGGCGCGGCTAAATATGTTGGGTGCCGAAGCGCTCTGGGGCGTATTACTGTTTTTGACAGTAGCGCATTCGCTATTTCAGCTGTGGGAAAGCCCAGAAACACTTAGTGCTACCGGTTGGCTGGTGTATTCGATCGAGATATCTCACCTGCCAGGAGTGGTAAGCAACCAACAATTACTCATCGCACCGAGCCAGACAGAAAAATTCTGCTTCGACCGCGGATTGAACCAGCAGTGGAACTATATCGCTAGCATCGTAGACCCCTCGGCCACCACCGACCGAGGATTTCTCAATTATTTTTCCATTGAGAGACAAGTTTAGGATCAATGGATATTCCAATAGACGTAACTCACACTGCTACACACTGAAGTGACAACATTTCACATGCGATAAAATCAACAAAATTTAATATATTGATTATGCCCGGTTAGGTATTAAAAATAAACAACTTGAAATAATATTCATATTCATTCAACCGTGGAGGTATTTTCAAAGATATAAATGATAATTAAACATACAAGAGCTTATATGATATTTTGCACAGACAACTTATATTATTCAGTCAAACGAATTTCTGCTAGTCGTGGGTTAATACGTGAAGAAATACGGAAACCATGCATTAGGTATAGAAAATGTAATTGAAAATAATAAAAATTGGCAATGGTGATTGCAACGAAATGATAAGAAGATAGGGATTCCATTCGAAAAAAAAAGAACTTTTCGCGAATTATTGAATATAAATTAATTTTTTGATTGATTTTTTTATCCCAAAAAACATTATTGTTTATGGAGGGATGAAAAATTTGCAAGAACAATCAATATAAACATAATTTGTGATACGATAGAAATTCTAATGAAGTGAACTAAACAAAAAGTTACTCGTACTTTTGAACCATTTCTCCCTCAGCAGAGACCTTCTTCCAGAAGATTCACGATGAAAACGGAAAACAAATCGAATATTAACGAGATATGTATTTAAATAAAGAAAACACTGCAAATGCACTTCTTTAAATTAAGTACCAAATTTTTATAAAACTTATGAAGATCGGTTGAAAGTGTGTTTCATGAAATAAACATAGAATTTGATGTAGTAAACGAATCTGTGATTAAATATGAGGAGATCCATTTGAAATAACGAAGTCAGCACCTACTTCGGGTATAATCGGAAGTGTTTGGAACTTGAACCTATTTTACCCGAACTGTACCGCTGCTCTTCTCATACTGCTAGATTTTCATAATTTTCTTACTCGTACATTTGGTAATACCTATCGACGCAGTTCCCAGTGGGCCACCCTGCATATATTTTAACGTTATCCCATCTTTGTCGGTAATGACTAATGTTCATTTATGAGTATATTATCTGAATTATGTTCGCGTGTGATAGTGTGGGCAAATATAAACTGGGGAATATATTATATCAGTAATAATTTTTTATGATGATCTCCTACCATATAGTAACGACCAATATGCAGGCATCGAGCTTTACGGAATGTAAAGTATTATATAGTCTATTTCTGTGAATATAAGTTCACATTTTTTTCGTTATCTCACATCATGAAAACGTTACTGAATGTTACTTCCACTAGATTGATCTCAATGAAACGAAATATTCATCAAATCAGAAAATTTTCGAAACAATTTTTGAAATTCTTTCAAAAATAGATCATACCAGTCTGTTATAGCTTGGCTTGAATATGGCCTCAAACTGGCTTCTGAGGTGTTTTCTGGCGATCTTGTATTTAAAACGTATTCGTTTCCCCATCTTTCTCTCACTATCTCGCTGTCCGTAAGTGAGAGAGAAGGAGACAGACGAATACGTTTTGAATACATGAGCGCCAGAAAACACCTGACGTCATGAGACCTAACCGAGGTAGTCGTAATACGAATAACCTGATAGTTTTCAAGCAGCAGTAAACTTTTAGTGGGTTGTTAGGGTGTTACTGAACAATAACCGTCCAACTTCAACTAAATAACGCTCCATCAGTTTGCATCTGCTTCCTAATTCTATCTATGTCACATGGTGTGTATCATTTCGCTTGAATTTTTGAAATCAAGCTGTTAAAAACAATTGAAAACTCTTTGATTGCGGTTGATCGTTTTCATTCATTTTTCACTGAAATATATCAATACTTTCCTTATGATGTAGACTTGTATGAAAATAAATTGATAATTCGTAGTTCGTTACTGATATTCTGGCTTATCATTGAAGAAGAGTATGTTTTGTTCTGTCTTTTATTGAAAACCTCTGAATTATTTTTCTCACCCTCGCACAGTGTTTTCCTTTTCTCAATATCTAATATGCATCCTAAATACCTACAAATTTTATAAATAGTTTTTTTTTTATTTCCAGTTGATGAGTACAAACAATCCTTGACACTTGTCAAAAAGATAAACTGATATACAACCAGAAAATCTGAACACGTTTTTTGGAGAAAATCCAACAGAGTCAGACACCTAGAGACGTCTAGTTATGAGATACCCAGTGTGATGGAGAATATGAGAAATGACTAAGGAAATTGAGACGTCTGAGGTGTGTGTGTTAGGGAACATAGAAGTTAACAAGTAGCATTCATAATGTCGACACAGAAACGCTATTGTAAATTGAGTTGAGTAGGCCGAATATTATTTCCGTATTTCATTGCTGGAGATCTATCACCATTGGGGAAGCAGGGGAAGCTTCAAATACAACTTCGGAATTGTCAACCTTATTTGTTCTTCATTCTCGGGTCCAATTCAATCAAAAACAAAAATTCAGTTCAGAATCTAATTGGTTCTGAATAAAAAAAATCTGACATAATTTTCAGGCATTTTCTTCAAGATTCTTCTTTCTCAGGGCCACTTAGACTTCAAACTCAGTTTTAATTTTTATGAATGTTATTCTCATCTGATTTGAATTTGAAGTGCATTTTTTTGCTTTGTGAATCGAACCTTACCTCTGGAACTAACCTCTATGGGCAGTACTGGTTGGCACGGTAATAACATAACATAGGGGTGGTCGTTTAATATCAATTCACGATCATTTCCCTATTATCAATCAGTAAATCAATCAAATATACTATATTGTCAGAAGAAAAATACATGTTAAAAACACTTATAAATTATTGTTGACAATAATGATAATCAATATGTTAAGTCCTTTGTAATAAGCGGATAAAAGAAAGGAGCAGAGTATAGATAAATATCCAGATATGAAATGCAGAACTTAGAAAGGAGGAAAGTAAATGAGCACAAATTGAATAAAAACAATCACAACAGCGAGCATAGGGATAGTAAGTTTTTGAATATGGGTTCTCAAGGGTATTAAGGAGTTGATGAGAGTATTTTGATTTTGAAAATATTCCTGAACTGTAAAATTGGTCCCATCATTTTGACCACTTCTGGATTTATTTAACAGCATGATTTCTTTGATTTGAAATTGCAGATATAATTGAGTCCCTAAGAGAGAAGCTCGTGGGAGTAGGCAGTTCTATATTGCTACTGTGAAGCAACATTCACTTTGAATTTTTGAAGTTTATAAGCCTTAGGAAAAACCTCTTTCGGCAAGAAGTTCCGAAGCTCAGCTGTTCTATTGAAAAAAGATCCCTGAGCAAGAGAGGTTCGACAGATCTCCAAATTCACAACAAATGGGTGGGAATTCTGTACTCGTCGAGTCATCCGTATAGATGTTGCCACTGGTGGAACGATTGATAACAATTCAGAAGATCACCGACCGTGAAAATATCTAAATAAGAGAAACAAATCTCCGACCCTTCTACGATGTTTCAGTGAAGTGAGCGAGTCTGTGAGCGAAGAATCACCAAAAAGTTTTTAGAACGAGAATGGACTTGGTTTTCGAAACATTGAAAACGGAAAGTTTTTTTATAAAAATCAGTACTTACTCGTTTTTTTACAGGCAAATCGCTGACTGATAATATGTAGTAGTCATCCCTCACAAAATACAAGTTATCATCAAATAGTTCCCATTTTGACTGTTGGTTTTCAACAATCAAAAGGGGTAGGTACTCTTTTGACTATTGAAAATCAATCACCTCTACAGACAAAAAGTATAACATGACCGCACTGCCAAACTACCATGATAGAGATGAAAAATAATTTGTTCTAATGTAGCCAGCGCAACGGAAATGAAAATTACTATAAGCATTTTGCAGGACCTCCATGTGAAAAAATCAAGATTCCATTCGATTTATCGTCACGTTGCTCTCATTTGAACAGTCCTGACTGAAAGGTTTTCAAGCTGAAAATTCTCCAAGAAATACGGGGATTTTCATCTCGCAGAGGAAATTACATTTGAGGCAGACACAACCTGAACGGACTATATAAAACTACCGGAGCTCTAGATGTCGATTGAATGATATTGGAAATTCACTCAGAATACAGATTATGTCACCACCAATATTTCTTACGAGGTGTTCCTTTTATTGGTTCATGGAGGATCTGTGAACTTTCGAGGGGTGTTCGGTTTTAGGTTCTGACAAAATACTAAAAGGAATCATACAGGGTGTTCACGTTGTGATGTAGATTCGAACGAAATTCAAGAGGATTTTTTGCTGTACTCTAGTACTAATGAAAATTACTATACTTCATAGTATAAAACGAAGTCGCTTCCGTCTGTCTGACCCTAATGTTTTTTCTGTTTCAAAATTGTTCATTACGTTAACCAGCTGACGAACGTCAGCCCTCAGAAGTCCAAACTTAATTTATGTATGCTTAGATCTTTGAAACTGCGTCTTTTTTCAATAGATGGAGTGATTCAAGAGGAAGGTTTATATTTGTAACGATGCCTAATATATTAGAGAAACGCTGATAATAATTTTAGAGGTTTCTGATGTGATGTCGTAAATGAAAACATTTTTTTTGCGCTTACATTGCAAACGCTGGCTGAACACTATGATATAGTATCATTACTATGGTTTGGACTTGAGGGCCGTCGTTATTTGGTATTTTTTCCTGACGATTCGCTGACGCGTGTGGCTAGCTTATCCATATAAATACGCTTCACGAAGTCGTTATGCCCAGTCATCGGAGTTAAACTCAAGATGTATAAGCCTGCCCTACAAAATTGTACACCTTTAAGGGCCGGTATTATAAAACTATTTTGACAGATAACTTGAAGTTAACTTATGGAGTGACGTCACATGTTACAGTACTTCGAAAGGCATGAGTTAACTTTGTTGGTAGGAATGGGTATCAGTTAAAGTTAACTTTGTTTTATAATACCGGCCCTCAGAGGTCTACGAAGAAGTCCGCTATGGAATATATCTATCTCTTAGAAATAACCCACAATAACCATTTTTCATCCGCGCTAATCCGGAACAGGTCGCTAGTCACAAGATATTATTTATTCGTGAGTTGTAAGTGACTATTTCAATGAAATCATCGATCTCGATACTTGGAAATACGATTAGAAATATTCTCATACAAAATCATTCATCCATTCAATTGTTGACAGTACGACTTGTGGTCTCGGTACTGGTATTTTTGATAACGTTCTGCTTTTGTCATTCGCACAGTTCATAGAAACTTGAGAATAGAAATTCATACCAAAACAAATGAACGTAGTTTGTAAATAACAAGATTTGAAAACACTGTGAATGTAATAATGAGCAATTCAGTCGTTATTGATAGTTTTTTTATATGCAGATTCACACGTAAGGGAAGCCCTGTAATTTTCAAATGAAAGAAGACCCCTGAGTAAGAGAGGTTCAACAGGTCTTCAAATTCACAACAGAGGGGTGGGAATTCTGTATTCGTCGAGTCATCCGTGTAGATATTGCCAAGATGAGAACGATTGATAACAATTCGGAAGAGCATCGACCGTGAAAGTATCTATAGAAGAGTGCCAAGTCTCCGACCCGTCTACGATGTTCCAATGAAATGAGCGACTCTGTGAGCGAAGAATCACCAACAAGATGAATTGCCTTTCTCTGAATAGAATCGAGAAGCCTCAATGAATGTTTTGGTACCGAACTCCACACATGAAAACTGTATTCCATGACAGGTCGTAACTGAGCCTTGTAGATCATCAGAAGCTGACGAGAAGTGAAGTATTTCTTCGCACGAAATAGAAATCCAAGCTTCTGGAAAGCACTTTTAGCGATCGATCTCACATGGTTTTTCCACGTGAGATTATCACTGATCGTAATTCCTAGCATCGAAATACTTGATTTTGTAGGAATAGTAACTCCTGACATCTGAATATTCGATGATGATAGATCGGCTTTTCTTGAGAAGAGACATGCCTGTGTTTTCGTAGCATTAAATTCCACCATGTTTATGTTACCACATTCTATTATTTTTACCAAGTTGTTATTAATTTTATTGACGTGAATGTTTCTTTGAATTTTTGTTTCTCGAGCTGGTATGGGGACTCTGGAAGAGAAACTGGTATGAAGAGTACTGTCATCTGCACAACTATGTATTGAACAAGATGTTTTCTCGAGCAAATCGTTGATGATAGGCAGAAATGAAGTGGGCGCCTGAACTGAACCCTGTGGAACACCTGCATTTATTTAGGAGAATATCAGATGATACTCCATCAACAATCACATAAAGAGACCTATCAGACAAGAAACTCTTCAACAAAGCACACAACTGAGGAGGCAAACCATAAGACGGCAGCTTAGAAGGGAGACCCCGATGCCGAACTCGATCGAACGCTTTTGAAATACCGAGTGCAACAGCTATCGTTCTCCCGAATTTCTCGATTGAATGCTGCCAATTATGAAAAACATAAGCCAATAAGTCACTGGTTGATCTTTGATGGCGAAACCCGTATTGTCCATCATTAATGACTCCTGATTTCTTTAGCTATTTGATGAGCTTCATATTGATTGCTTTTTGGAAATGATAAAAAGCAATGCAATTGGTCTATAATTACAAGGTGAAGTTTCCTTCCCTTCTTTAGGAACTGGCTGAACTCTTGCTGTCCTCTTATCTCAGGTATACGAGTGTCGACAGGCGTGATATTCGAGGGATCTTTTTCCGATGAGTCCAGAGTAGAATTTCCAGCAAACATATTTGCAAATATATTTGCTTTTTGTTGGGCAGTGGTGGCTTGTGATCCATCTTCTTTGGTTGAAGGGAGAAATGAACTAAAAGTGAAATTTTTGGCGACAGCTTTAGCAAATGACCAAAACGAACGAGAACCGTTCGGACATTTAACAAGTTCTGATCGAATTTTCTGATTATGTGCTTCTTTAGCAGCTTCAGTTTTTGCACTACACCTATTTCTTGCTTTCACATACCCAGATCTCGTCTCCAAACTGAGGCCTTGGCGCCAGCGATTGAATGCCGCTTGTTTGGATGTGACAGCCTTAGAGCAGCTTTTATTGATCCATGGTTTCTCAGACTGTGGTCTCTTTGTACTACTCGGAATGAATGTTTCCATTTCCAGAACGATGGTATCAGAGATTTCTTGGGCACATAGAGTGGGGTCACCGGATGAAAAACAGATCCTTCTCCAAGAATAATCAGAGAAAAACTTTCGAAGATCGTCTCAGTATGCTGATTTGTAATAACAGGCACGACGTGCGAGTAACTTACCACTCATTGGAGCCAAATATGAACAAGTTGTTGAAATCAAGGTGTGATCAGAATTACCCAAGGGGAAGTGAATTTTGATCTGATAAATATCAGGATGAGTAGTAAGAAACAAGTCCAGTTTATTGAAAAAATGTTTATTCGTATCAGGAATATGACTGGGTTCATCGATGAGTTGTTCCAGATAATTAGTAATAGCACAAGTTTCGACGGAACGAAAAATTTCAGATCAACAACAATTTTCAGTTACCTCGAGCTCTTACATGTCTATCTTGTTTCTGATTCATACCAATGATCTGCTCGAAAAAACATCTTGTTCAGTACATAGTTTTGCGGATGACAGTACTCTTCATACTAGTTTCTCTTTTCGAGTCCCCATACCAGCTTGAGAAAGAACAATTCAAAGAAACATTCAAGTCAATAAAATTAACGATGACTTGTTAAAAATAATAGATTGGGGTAACATGAACTAGGTGGAATTTAATGCTAGGAAAACCCAGGCATGCCTCTTCTCAAGGAAAGCCGATCTACCATCAGAATTTAGATGTCATGAGTAACTATTCCTACGAAGTCAAGTATCTCGATGCTAGTAATTACGATCAGTTATAATTTTCCGTGGAAAAACCATGTTAGATCGATAGCTAAAGTTGCTTCCCAGAAACTTGGATTTCTATTTTGTGTGAAGAAATACTTCACTTCTTGTCAGCTTCTAAGATCTAGAAGGCTCAGATACGACCTGTCTTGGAATATAGTTCTTATGTGTGGAGTTCGGCATCAAAACATTCATTGAAGCTTCTCGATTATTTTCAGAGAAAGGCAATCCATTTTGTTTGGTTATTCTTTGCACACATCGTAGAAGAGTCGGAGACTTGTCTCTCTTCTATAGATATTTTAACGGTCGGTGCTCTTCTGAATTGTTATCGATTGTTTCATCTTTGGCAATATCTACACGGATAACTCGACGCGTACTGAATTCCCACCCCTTTGTTGTGAATTGGGAGACCTGTTGAACCTCTTTTGCTCAGGGGTCTTTCTTCATTAGAACAGTTTAGCTTTGGAATTCCTTGCCGAGAGAGGTTTTTCCTGAGGCTTACAAACTTCGAAAATTCGAAGTGAATGTTAATTGGTATCTCCTGTCCTTTATAAATCAAGCAGTGTTCTTTGAACATTACAGGGCTTCCCTTACGTGTGAATCTGTATATAAAAAAACCTATCAATAACGACTGAATTGCTCATTATTACATTTACAGTGTTTTCAAATCTTGTTATTTATCTATTACGTTCATTTGTTTTTGTGAGAATTTTTATTCTCAAGTTTCTATGAACTGTGCGAATGACAAAAGCAGAACGTTATTGAAAAAATACCATTAGAACCAGTATCAGAACCAGTATCTTCATCAGGAAATCTTTGACTTTTCCACCAAAAAAATATTGTCCATGGTTCACAACCTTCAGAATTTCAAATTGAATGAAAATTATATCTTCACGCTTTGTTAACCAATCATGAAAAAGATTTTCTTCAAAATGAAGCCGAAGAAGAAGCTTCACAGACCTCTTTGTCATTGATGTAATTGTGAAAGAAACCAGATAAATATTTTCTCTTCAATATTCTCAGAACTATATGGCATTGATATCAAACTGGCACAAAAAGCTTATCAACTTCGAATAAAGACTGCCGGATACGAAATCCAGAGCTTTCGTTTTTCATTACTTTTCCATTTCGCGATCTTCTATTTGATCCCACCTCATTTGGTATTTCAATAAACTTGTTCGAGGAGAGTTAAACATCTACAGCAGAGCATTCGAACTCTGCAAACTTCCCGAATGTGTTTGTATGATCGAGATGCGGACCATCAATACGAGCACAATGCAGAAAGTTTTGAAGTTATCGGGAGAGCTTTCCAGAGATTCCTCTGCTATAAGCCAATTTTGATGTCGATTTCAATATCTGCACGAAGTGTGGGCGAGAATTTGGGATCTTCCGGAACTGATGTTTTTTATTTCGTTGAACTTTTCTTTGTACGAATATTATTTTCTCTCATACATTGGATTCAGTCATCTTGTCATTCATTCATACCTTGTTCCATAATCGACGGCAGTACAAAATTCTTTGTAGAGTTCATTAAAAAAGAGTCTTGAAGATAAAAATAAGATCACGTCAGATATGAATGATTTCGAAAATTCAAAGCTCTTAAGCATGTCTTTCCTAGAAGTAGGTTATACCTCAATATCTAATGACCATAGAGAAAACTATCTATTGGTTACTGAGTTGGGATCACGTATATACCTGAACAACAAACGGAATGAAAGGAAAATCATAAGTTGTCAAATCTTCAACGTTCACAACAAGAGCAGCCAATCACTACTGTTAGTTTTGGAAAAGTCATGCACCACATGTAAAGAATTATATCAAACTCTGGGTTGAAATCGGATCTAGGAATCTGAAATATCAAAGAGGAGGGGAATGCGTTGTCTTATTCCTAGGAAGCCAATGCTTTCGAACACCTAGCTAGCATATGATTCTTTTATTGACAAAAACGGCATAAGCAGCCGAATGGGAAAACATGTAAAACTGGAGATATAACAATTGCAAAATATGTGCTGGTTATTCGGTCAAGTTAGATAATGGAAATAACAAAAATTCTGACAGAGTCAAAGTTTGGTAAAGACCTCGGGTTTACCATAAAAAATGAAAAATTGAAAGTCGCATGTGTGCTAGGAAACTTATTCGGGTCGAATGTCAAAATTTCGAGTGAGTTTTATGAAAAAAATACATCAAAAGTACATTCAGGTACTTAAAAATGCCTATTTGTGTCTCATTCATGTATGAACTATATAGTATCAGAAAAGGAAATAACTCAAAGTCGTCTTAATGATCATCAATTAATGACAAAATGGTTAAGGCTTTCGCGGCCAAGTTTTTCAGTATTACTACTTTTCTTCGGGTTTGAAGGCCGTCGTTCTTTGGAATTTCTTCCTGACATTTCGCTAGCGTGACACTTACTACTTTCCCTATTCAAATTGTTTGGGTGATAGTACTAAGGGGAGGGGGGAAAAGGGATGACAGCTGAGGTTATGATAGGAAGGATAGGATAGGATGATATTTGAATAAAAATCGACGTGTTTTTGCATTTCCACAACACATGTGTTTTGAAGATATTCGATCTGTTTCGTATTCAGTGACCCATCGTGTACAATGTTATGCAACCTATTGGTAACCTACTACGAATATGTATGTTTATATTCTATCAATCACTTATATACTCATATATTATTCTCTGGTGTGAAACCAACGCTCAACAATGATACCATCCTATGCAAGAAGTCATAATGTAATGATCAAAAACTTTCATAGCATATAATTTCTTACTTCAGGTCTTGATTTCCGAGAATATAAGCTAAAACTACGAAACTGCTCATTTTTCACAAAGCTTGACGACGATTAGGCCTAGACTAACTTTCAAGTAGTCCATCCTATGTTGAAATTTCACAAGAAACAATTTTGGATAGGAAATGTATTTCTATGAGTTCATTTTCATGAGATAAGTCCGAGAAATTGATTTTGGAGGATTGAAACGTGCCACAGAAAAAAAGTAAAAGGATTGGAGGTGGGAATTTTGATAAGTTGTTTCTGGCAGCTAACTCAACATTATCCACCAATAATTAGCTTTTCCTCCCAAAATTCATAGAATCACATGTTTAGTGCAATATTCGCCTATACTATTACTGTTGTTTTGTAACAATAACTACCGACCTATATTAGTAGACATAAAAGAGAAGCCCCCTATCAACTATCTTGGAACCATAGGGCACAGAAATCTTCGAATAGGGTATCCTAGCTCACGTGGAGGATGCAGAATATGCCTGATGGGTCTTTGTTGTGATTACACAAAATCTTTCAGGTACAGAGACTCCTCCATATTTATAACTGCTCAGATGCTTGAACAGATAGTAGGATACATTGTTTCCATAGACTGACTTCTTCGAGAATGTTTCAAGATGGTTTTTCTGGTCTACTTCGTTCTGAATTCCATAATCGACAGAATGAACAGCACTGAATTAACTTCAGAATTCTGGAGATGAGAACTGCAAGCTACTCCCTGATGATCTCGTTAGTGAACTTCTGAAAAAAGTGGGTTTGTATTACGCATCCAGATATATTTCACTAAGTCACCAACTTTTTCACCAACTTATTCATGGATTTTTCACCCAAAGATTGCTCAATAAACAAGAGAAGATGATTTTCCCGATCTTCAAGAACTTTTCATCATGTTGTACTCGAAATCAAAGATAATTTGATAAATGATCTGAATATTTCTACCCAGAATGAATTCCAACAAGAATGTGGAAGGTTGAACAGTGCTCATTATAGCTGTCTGAACTTTATTATAAACAGTGTCAAATTTCTCAACCCTTAATTGAGTATGGAATTCACATATCATTCAATGATTCTGAATAAACAAATTTCAATATCCAACTTTGATGCTGTTGATGTGTGTCGTATGAGTAATTTGGTAGCCAGTGATTAAACAAAATGAATGTTGCAATTGCTGAAAGCCACGTTTACTTCTTCATGTATGCCCAATAACATTTATTGTTATTTTCAATTATTAGGAAGAATTGTGCTGGCAGTTATTGCAACGGAATTGATAAGTAATCAATGTGTGAGTAGTTATTTTCCATTTCCAATATTTCCAGTTCGATATATAACCATATAACAATTCCTCCTACCAAGTTATTTCCTGGGACCCGTTTGAATAAATACACTTTTCAGTTTTTGATTTTTTTTTCTGTTATGTGACCTGATTAACAATTTTTCATGTTATGTTTTTCCGAAGAATGTCATTAGTTGAATATATTGTTTTTTTCGGGTTATGGAACAGAAGATGATGAATAATATGTCCCCTCTGACTATATGTAATTACGAATCTGTTGGAACTAGACGATGCTTGATGTATATCTATGATGTGCTTCAAAAACACTAATTGCGTGAGTAAATATTCTTTTGGTCAAAAATATTGGTGAAAGTGCCTTCCGGGACGCTACTGTACACGATGATTTGTATCTAAATGATAATGGTTCGGACTTTCATTCTCTATATTATTAACTCTATTGAAAACTGTTGCTGAGAACGAATGAATAAAAAAATACAAATCAAGTAATAAAATCAAATCCCAAACGAAAAGTTGAAATGGATTTTTTGGTCAATACCTAATGTAATTAAGGATTCATGAATGGCAGAAACGAGATATCGAATATGAAATACAGACACATTCCGGAGTGACTGAATCCGACGACAAGGAGCTGAACAACATATGGAAGCATTTTCAGAAGAATGGCAAACATGATTTCTATTTAGTCAGGGCTAATTAGCTCCTTACTACTTCGAAAAGCACTGCCAAATTTCATTAAAATCGGCTGGAGGATTATTAACATATTTAGGAAAAAACTCCCTATTTCTTTCTCGAATGTTGACAACATGTATCTTGAAAACAAAGCATAACCGGATTGATGTATAAATGAAGTTTTTCTCTCAGAATTACTCAAAAGAATCACACCTTCAAATTTGGCCAAGTACTTGAATATCACCCTGCACAGTACTTTCTTTTTCAGAAGTCACTCTACGGAAATACACCCTCGAAAAAGTTTAAAATAAAGATAAAAAGTGATGGTTTTGTAATAATGATTTAGCTCCTTTTGACTGAGAAGCTGGGTATATCATCCACTTCTACCGATGATCAGTGCACTTGCTCGTTTCAACTAAATTATCATTATCGAAGTGATTTTTTTTTGAAAATTTCAATGGCAATACGACGCTCCAGCGCTACGAGACTCAAGAATATAAGATGTCCTCTGCACGTTCAAAATTTTGTCTGAGCGCAAAATGAAAAAAATGATCTCTGCTGAATTCAATCTGAATTGATATCAAAATAGTCTATAAGTTGAGGTTAAGTTGCAAACAAAGGAAATATAATTTTATAATATATTCACTTGGCACATAACACTTTTTCTACACCTCAATATTTTTCTAGTTATTATGTATCAACTATTCACTGTGATGTAGTGAAAGATAATAATCTTTATCATTTTACTATTGATTGAGTTCAAAACTGTCCAATCGTTCCTCACTGCTTCGAACCAGTGAGCCGACGCGTCCGTAACGTTAACCAATGACCACCCTAACGAGAGGAGAGTGATCACTGGCTTTTCAAATCGTGGATCCTGAGTAAACGCTGGTATGATCCTCGATTCTGAGAGTAGCATTGTCTTAAACAAGGACACCTATAATGGAACTACCAGTGAAGTTGTAAAGCAAACCATGATATTTCGTCTGTTTTTCATCTTCTTCTTGGACAATATTCGTTTCGGTCATAGCCGAAAATTCTATAACGGATATCGTTCTCCTTTGGTGGACGAAGAGAACTATTTCAGAGTCATAGGCCTGTCTTAGTCCAAGAGACGCAATAGAGGTCGACCTTTACTCATCTGTTTACCGGATGAAACACACTTCTTATAGGGCTTCATACGTGGACGAATACGCACGCCTATAATAGCTTGCCTATCAAAATGTGGTCCAGACTATTGTTGTTGTTGTTGAACCCAAAAGGCTCGCGGTTTGGGGGTTAACTCAGATGGTAGAATTTATATAGCAATAATAATCATTGGTAGAAAATAGTCAGGTTTATTGAAATAGAGATAAAACATAGCCTTCTACAATATTATAAATGAAGTTCAGTAATATGAAAATACAAAGATATGGTACACTTGCCAGAGGTACATTTTCAGGGGTGATGGATGTGTTCTCTTCGGAAGGTGGCAACTAATGATCTCTCTGACTTGTCGCGATTTTTCGGTAGAAGTCTAATATCGCTTTTCAGCATTATTGCATTATTGCTAATTGCCGAATATCATAACACTTAGGTAAATGAACTTTTACTAGCTCGACCGTTACAGTGCGGTACACTGAGGTTATAAATTTGGAAAATTAAATATTTTCAGAAATTAGTATTTCTGAAAATTTGGCTTTTGACACTATATACAGTAAGATTCAAAAATTTCCACCATTTGGAAAACTTTTTTATTATCGATTTGTCAGAAAATTTTATTCCTTATAAAAATTGGTGGATTGCAGAATACTTGCCCCTTTCAGGGGCTGTATCTTGACAAGAGATTCTCCAAGGGAGTTTCTTTATATGAACGATCCTATGTTTTTTCGATGAGGAATCACCTCCTTGAATGTTTCACACTTAGTTAGTTACACCCTTTATAGTCTGAACCGAATTTTGATAGGCAAGCCAATATAGGCGGCTTCGTCTATTTATGGAACCCAACAAAAAGTATATTGTTTTATTAGGAGTAAAAGTATAACTTTTTGTGGCGAGTCTGAATGTTTGATGGCCGAACGTTAGTGAGGCCGACAATTTCAGACGAGCCACAAAAAGTGCTTTTGCTCCGAATGAAACATGCTATTTTTTCCGCAAACGGCATCCAGACTATAGAACTAATCAATATTTAAATAAAAATTCAAAACGATTGCAACGAAGTTGATAAATTCAGAGAATAATTATTATAAAACTGCGCACTACATTTCCGTGGTTACTGGTTTTGTGATTGCCAAGTCAAAAACAAATTTGACAGTTCA
>JAVJAQ010000484.1:0-16381 GCA_032362365.1 Zygogramma bicolorata | reverse complement strand
TAAATACGGTAGTATATGGTATGGCATCTAGTCCATTCTTGGCAGTACGTTGTCTACATCAAGTAGCTATTGAATTCGAGAATGAGTTTCCATCAGCTGCGAGAATTATTAGAAATGATATGTATATGGATGACCTTCTGACAGGCACAAATGACGAGACTGAATTACTGGCACTCCAAAGAGAATTTGAGGAAGTGGATATCCAATAAGAGAGATTTTTCTGACAGTTTTCTAATAAATGATAAGTCTCATGCTAATATTTTACCCTTAGGGGAGAGTGAGTAAAGCAAAACGTTAGGTTTATACTGGAACGCGTATACTGATACCGTTCAGTACCTAATACGAGATTTTTCAAAACAGCTTGCTATACCTAAGCGTAAGATATTATCAGTTTCGAGTCAGATTTTTGATCCGTTGGGGTTAGTTCAACCAGTTATCATTGTTGCTAAGCTAATCATTCAGTTTATGGAAAGAAAAATCTGATTGGGACTCTGAAGTTCCGGAACCTATACTTGACAAATGGAACAAATATTGTTTAGATATTAAATATCTCAATGACCAGAAAATTCCCAGATTTATTTTTTCTGACAATTTCAATCGTGTTATATGCATTTTCTGACGCTTCGAAAAAAGCCTGTGGTGTAGCTATTTATATACGTTGTATTAGCAACATTGACAGTTTTTCCTTCTATTTACTCTGTGCAAAGAGCAAGTTTGCTCCGACGAAACAACCGAGTCTTCTTAGATTAGAACTGACAGCTGCATTGACATCTGATAGACTGACAAAAAAGGTATTGAACTCAATTGATATAAATTTTGATAGAATTCATTATTGGAGCGATTCCACCATAACTTTGTGTTGGATCGAGGGTAGCCCTGACAGTTTTAAAACATCCGTGAAAAATCGAGTTATCGAGATTCAATCATTGTTAAATCCAAATAATTGGTTTCACGTTCGATCAGAGGACAATCCAGCTGACTTGGTGTCACGTGGTACCTCTGTTATGAGCTTGCTCTCCAATGATTTGTGGTTCCATGGTCCATATTGGCTGAGAACCGGTGAATTGCCATTAACCGCTATAGACGAAGGCTCAGTGATAGCTTTGCCTGAGCAACGAGTTGTAGTCAATTTTGCGATCTTCAGGAATGTTTCAGAATTTGATATATTTTCACGTTTTTAATCACTATCCAAAGTAACCCGAATTTTGGGCTATGGTTATCGATTTATTAATAATACGAGAACTGAAAGATTAGGGGCGAATAAGATATTTAGTGGTGATTTGAATGCACAGGAATTGGAAGCGTCACTTCAAAACCTGATAAGAATTTTTCAAATTCAATCTTTTAGACAAGATTATCTTAATCTACTCAACAAGCGACCATTGAGTAAAGATAGTTCTATTCTTTCTTTGAATCCATTCATGGATAAAGACAATCTCATTAGGGTTGGTGGCAGGATCCAGAATGCTAAAATTGAGTATGATGAGAAATTTCCTATTGTCTTACACAATAAACATAAGCTGACTAAATTGATATTCGAGTATCATCATAAAATTTTATTGCATTGTGGACCACAGCAACTATTATATAATGTTAGACAACAGTATTGGGCGATATCAGGTCGTAGCCTTGCACGATCAATTGTGCATCGATGTCTTGTTTGCTTCAAAGTGAAACCCAAGACACTTGATTATTTGAAAGTAATTTTCCTCACTATCGAGTCAACAAGTTTTTTCCGTTTGCACATACCGGCTGTGACTATGCAGGACCATTCTTCCTTAAAGATCGCAACACTCGAAACCCTAAAATGATTAAAGCTTATGTTGCTCTCTTCATCTGTATGACAGTTAAGGCGATACACCTCGAATTTGTGACAGAGTGATGCATTTTTAGCCACTTTCAAACGTTTTATTTGCAGGCGAGGTAAACCTACTGATTTTTATAGCGACAATGGGACTACTTTCGTAGGAGCAAATTCATAAATTGCAAAATTTCTGCAAACAAAGTGTGTGGAAATTGAAAGTTAAATTGTGTCTGAAGGCATTAATTTTCATTTCATACCTCCTAGAGCACCAAAGTTGTAAGTCCAGTCTATGACCATTTTCCCCGTGTATTTATCCCATACAGCACCGATTCGCATGAAAATTTGTATTCAGGATCTACATACACTCTTTTTTAGGATCTACCCTGTGGCGAGGGTTGCTTTCTACCTGGGGTGGATGCCACCCCTTCTTGAGGGTGAAAATTTTTTTATTGAAAATAAGTGCGGAAATCAATAGATTGACTAATTCTAAGCACTTTTTGTTCAATGGAGTTTTTTCTGAAAAGCAATACTTTTTGACTTATTCGCGAGGGAAATTGTCGGTTTTCAGTCAAAAAAAACACATTTTCAGATCCTTTTTCGTGAATAACTGAAAAATAATGCATCTAATCCAAAAACCTGCGGAGAGCAAAATTATAGCTTTTGAAAAAACGAAGGCGATTGTTTATTTGTGATGTATGCAAACCCACTACAAACTGAATAATTGCCTATTGAAAGTTGATTGGTATTTTCAAACGCCAAAATGGAAAGTTTTTACGTACAATAACCAAATACCAATGCATTTTTCGGGAAAAACTTATTGAACATTATCTGAAGTCCTTCGGAAATTCTTTATTTTTGTAATTTATAAAAGTTTCTAGAATCAAAACTGACCGAGATATGAAGGAAATAATGTTCAATCCTATTTTTTCCTTGAAAAAATTGTGAATAACTGATCCTTGCTTTCCCCCCCCCTTTGGAAAAAATCGTTGTCTAGTGGAACTATATGTTTATATACATATATAATATACAAATAGTTCGACTAGGCCTAAAATATAGTTACTATGTGTATTCTTCAATATACTAATGTACATACTCTAATTTCTACAAAAAATGGTTTGTTTTTTTTCCCATAACTCGCTTAGTCTTCAAGCAATCAAATCCGCCAAAGAAGTATTTTTGTAGCTTTTTTCAAGAGCTATAAGCTCATTTACATTATTTTTTTGTTTCAGATTGAATTTTTGAGAAGGTTCATGCTGGAAAGGCTCAAAAAAGGTACTTTGCGCGAAACCTCACAATATTTAACTGGCCATATCTTACTCTATATTCATCCTGCAGAAAAAAATGAAACACCGAAATTTTCAGAGAAGAATAACCTTAATTTTTCTACCCCAGAAAATTTTGCATGTGATCAATACTTTTCGAGTTATTTCGAAGGAATTGTGATTTTTCGCTGAATTACGTATATGATTTTTTCTCTTCAATCTCAATTTTTTCCAAAACTAAGTACTTTCAATTGATGAAAAAATCAGAACTTATGAAAGAACATGAATGAAGTGAATTATGGAGTAACAACGATTTTTTTCAAAGGGGGCGGGAGATAGGATGAGTTATTCACAATTTTTTTTCAACGAAAAAATAGGATTCAACATCATTTCCTTCATACCTCGGTCAGTTTTGATGCTAGAGACTTCTATGAATGACAAAAATTAAGGATTTTTGAAGGACTTCAGGAAAGGTCCGATTAGTTTTTCCCGAAAAATGCATTAGTTTTTGGTTATTGTACGTAGAAACTTTCCATTTTGGCGTTTGAAAATACCAATCAACTTTCAACAAGCAATTATTCAGTTTTCAGTGGGTTTGCATACATCACAAATATATAATCGCCTTTGTTTTTTCAAAAGCTATAATTTTGCTCTCTGCAGGTTTTTCGATAAGATGCATTATTTTCCAGTTATTCGCGAAAAAGGATATGAAAATGTGTTTTTTTTGACTGAAAACCGACAATTTCACTCGCGAATGAGTCGAAAAGTATTGCTTTTCAGAAAAAACTCCATTGAACGAAAAGTGCTTAGAATTAGTCGATCTATTGATTTCCGCACTTATTTCCAATAAAAATTTTTTCACCCACAAGAAGGGGTGGCATCCACCCCCAGGGAGAAAGCAACCCTCGGCACGGGGTAGATTTTGGAATAGAGGGTAAGTAGAAACTATATCCAAATTTTTATACGAATCGGTGCTGTATGGGATAAATACACAGTTTTCACTTTTTTCACCGTCATAGACTGGAGTATTGGTAATACCCGATTACACTATGAAGATTTTATGACTGTCTTAGTACAAATCGAAGGCGTACTAAATTCTAGACCTATTTCTCCAATGTCATCGAACGTCGACGATTACACTCCTCTAAGTCCTGGACATTTTCTGATAGGCAGACCTCTTACCTCGATACCCGAACCTTGTTTCACTCAAGTACCCGAAAATCGCTTATCACAGTTCAAAAGACTCCAGCAAATTATGCAGCATTTTTGGCAACGATGTCGTAAAGAATATATATCTGAGTTACAATCGAGGCAAAAATGGTTCCAAGATGGTCATACAAAACTCAAGACAGGTGATCTAGTAATGGTCAAGGAGGACAATCTTCCCCCGTTAAAATGGAAGACTGCCAGAGTTTTGAATATTCACCCTGAAACTGATAACATTACGCGGGTAGTGACTATTAAGTTTAGTGATGGTTCAACTACTGAACGTGCACTTTCTAAATCGTTTACTTCCAATAGATAATGACAATTAGTGACATTCGTGTGCCGAGTTTCAACACGGATTCAATCAGTTGAAATAATAATTTCAAGGCGGCCGGGATGTTCGGTATTCAGTTATATATTTTATACTTGATATTATCAAAGTAGGTGGGATCTTTATGTGAGTTGTCCACACGATCCGTTTGAAATTCTGTGATGATTTATCGTGGGCTCTCCAGAGCAGAACACGTTTTGAGGGCCCAAATTTTTTTTGTAGATTCTGCCGTCACTGCTGAAAGTTCATATAACTCCCACTTCCTGAACGGTATCATCATAGGAAGATCAGATTATATGGATTGGAGGAGATTCAAATGAATTTCATCGTTGGGAAAAATATGTTTCATCTTCAAGATATTTTCGATATTCAGCTTCATTCGCAACATCCTCAATCATTATACAGTTGATGTCATTGCGAGCTCTGACCAATTGTATGGTTTGTTTTCCACACATAGCCAGGGAATATTCCCAAAAGGTGTTTGCGGAGAATGCGGAAGTTGAAAAACCGATCAGTTTCATTTCGTATGGATCCATTGGAATAATTCCATCCAGATGTACACATGTTGCTGGTATCGTCTGCAGAATAACACAAGTATCCTCTGAGTGTACTTACTATTCCAGGATTTCTAACGTTTCAAACTAACTCTGCTATTTCCTTCGGTTTTTGTCATCGTTCCTCTCTCGCTAACGATTGCATCATACATGAGTAGTCATGTTTTACTCTGCTGAATGACAATTTCGATGATATCATTGTTCTCGAAGGATTTCACATATGGGTAGTGAGTTCCCGTTTCCAAACGTTAAAAGGATTCATCATACTTAGGCTCTCGGTAGACGTCGAACACTTGTTTGGATAACATTGTAACCCAGTGATTGTAGGAATCGTCGATTTGAAGTGGAAAGCTTAAAAGTGACTGATCTGCTCGGGAGCTTCTCCACTACTGGTGCCGTTGATGTGTGATCGCTGAATATATAGGGTAAATTATACAGTGGTTGGCCCCCACGTAGTCACTGGCCATGCATTCTTCAAACGTTTATAATAACTATCACTCATACTTTCCAAATACTCCGGTGGTGTCAGAACAAACCTACACTATTCTATATCACTAGATAGTATCAAATTTCACAGTTAGTACAATTGCACGAAAATGGCTGCGACCTCCATTCATGGTGCATAACTTGTGTGTGAAAACAGTGCTTTGTTCAGAAAAGTTCAAAGTAGACTGTGATATGAGGTGAGTCAAGTCACGTTATTTCGTACAAGCAATATGTGGTAGTTGTTTCTTATTGTTTGAAATGCACTATAAATCGATTTTTGATTATTTATGTGGATTCAACCGCCAAATTTCCATTAACAAGGGGAGGCCAATGATTGTCTGGAAATATCAGCAATGAACAGTTAATGGCCCTTAGGCCAATGACTGTACAAAACTTGTTCTACTCGAATATTATTGTTATGAATGTGGCAATGAATGAAGAAAGATGGATATGGTTTAACTAGGCGGTGAACGCATTTAAGTATTTGTACACAGTTGTTGGCCGGAGGCCAATAACTATAATCGACTGGGGCCAATCACTGTATTTCTGTTCTTCTTCAGATGTGCAAAATGCCTGGAGTTGAAGAGTGCTTTGAAAGCAATTAAAGATGGGGTACCATCCAGAGAGGCCCCCAGACATTTCAGTACTCCTCGAGCAACCTCACAATTCAGGAGGAATAATAAGTTCACAAAAATAAATCTGGGTCCACCTCCCATACTTACCAGTACTGAAGAGGGCGTCTGGTCAAATGGGTTGTGGAAAATGCAAAAAAAGGATTTCTGAGACGGAAGGGAGATCTCCAGTTGACTGATAAATCTTTTTTAGATAAAGTGCCACGAAAAAATCCTTTCAATTTACATTAACGCATATTTGGTATCTGAAGGATATGATGGGATTTTAACTGATACCTCAAGAATTTTCAATGGTGACGAAACTTGTTTTCGAAGAATTCAACAGTATTAGCACCAAGGGGTTCAAAGAGGTAGAACACGTCTCTTCCAAACAGAATATTACAGTAATGTTCACGTTTTCTGCCACGGGTCTCACAACACCACCAATGATTATATATCCAGGGAAGAGATTGAAGGCTGAAATTGCGGCATCCGTTCCACCTGAATGGGGAATAGGTATAAGCGATACGGGATGGATGAAAGCAGAAGTTTTCCAAGATTATATTTGCAATGTCCTACATTCCTCCTTGGTGAAAAACAATATTAAGTTTCCTATAATCATTTTTGTAGATGGCCATAGCACCCACCTGACATACGAATTGACCGATATCTGTATAGAATTGAAAATCATTTCGATTTGTCTTTAATCCAATGCAACTAGAATCCTCCAACCAGCAGATGTAGCTGCTTTCAAGCCAATCAAAAGTGGGTGGAAAAAGGCAGTTTCGAAATGGAGGACAGACAATTTGAATTGTATTCTCGGAAGAGATGAATTCGCGCCCCCTTAAGAGGAAGTGGTCAAAGAATATGCAGAGGAGAATACCATAACTAACGGCTTTCGTGCCACTTTCAATCCAGACTCGATAGATTTTTCCAAATGTTTAGGGGCCTGAATCGACAACGAGAGGATGAAAAGGCAAACAGACAACCACAACCAATGTGCTACGAGACCTTTCGAAATATCCTAGGTGAAGAGAAGATTAAACTGTCTCAGAATTTCTCTGGAGAAACTGATGATAACCGTACATATTTCATGCTGCTTTATAAACTGTGGAAAGAATTCCATACCGTGCTGAAAGAACCGGAAAAACACAAGCAGGGTGGAAAATAATGAAAATGATCCAACCAAATATCAAAATGAATTCAATTCAACCACCGGCAACCAACTAGAGTTAGAACAAAATAATATCCATATAAGTGAACTGTCTGGACCGACAGTGCCTAATAATGAAGATTTAGACCTAGGAGAGTCTGAAAATTTTTTGAATGGAGAAGAATTTGAAACGACAGATACAATAAATTAAAAAAAAATAAAACAGAAGAAAATAATTCGAATGAAAAATTATACGTGGAATCGTTTTAGGTCGATTTAGAAAACATTCCGATTATTTTTGATGATATGCTGATGCAAATTGAAGGTAATGTAATAATTGAGGAAGTTAATACTAAGGCCGATGAAAACAATGATAATAATCAAAAAAACGTACCTAAACATTTCGAAAACGTTTTGAAATATGCAAAAACACCGCAGATAAATGGGATTAGGAACACAGAAATAACTTCATTCGTGATAACTGTTACCAATTAGAGGGAAAATAAACGCAAGCAAGAAGAGGAAAAGCTCGCAAAGGAACAGGAGAAAAAAGAAAAAAAAAAGGCGAAAAGAACAAAAATCAGTGAATATTCTAAAAAAAGTTAGGATGATGAAAAATAGAAAGAAGACGATAGAGAATAAGAAAAAAACCTGTGAGATAAGAAATCAGGAAATCAAACAAAACGAGCATTGCTGAATGTGTATTGAAAACGGAAAATGCAGAGGTATCGCAGAGCATGCAGCGTGTAACAAAAAATTTGTTTCAAGACGAGTCCAAGCCACCATCAAAACACAAGCAAAACACACAACCGTTGACACTTGAGAATTCTAATTCAATATAAATCATTTCCGAAGTTATTTTCAACCCCAGTGAAGATGACTCTGAACAAACTGATAAAAGAAATTGGAATATCGGAGGAACTTAATATTGGGATATCTCAACCTGTGGTAGAAGTCCATTGTATCTCAAAGTGGAGTGTGGTAGATTTACGATGCAGAAAAACTCAAAGTCGTCTCCACAATTTAATATTTGGAAGATGTCGATACGGTGATTCAGTACATGTTTCGAATCTACATAGTAAAGGAAGATATTATATTACTCTTCCTTTATTGTAGAATTCAATGTAAATTCAGCTGATGATGAACCTATGTAGGTTCGAAACATGTACTGAATCACCGTACTGACATCTTTCAAATATTAAATTGTGGAGACGACTTTGAGTTTTTCTGCATCGTAAATTGGGATATCTGTTGGACTATGCTACATCTGCACGAATAATCTTTCACCAATTGATTCTAGAATTAAACGCCAAGGATGTGCGAGATCTTATTTTATTCAATGTATGAAAAAGTACAACTTGCATCAATCAAACGTGTATGAAGAAACAACAAATTGTTTAAATATTATCTCATCTAATGAAATCTACAATTAAATAACCTAACTTGATTTTTATTAGCACTTGGATATTTACTCGTTTATGTTTTAGAGTAACGAAATCAATCGGTAAATATGGGCCAATAACTACAACATCCCACGGCCAATCTCTTTAGTATAATGGCCAATTACTGTACTGATTCGAATATTTTCATTTTGGGACGTTCAAAATTCGTTTTTGTTTGTCATCAGAATGATCCATTGGTTTCTTAGGGAAAGTTCAAAGTTTACTCCATATTTAAACACATGGTGAATGGCGTTATTTTATCAAATACGCCCTCTGCTCATATTTATAAAAATGACAGATCTCAGAGGACCAATAACTACCCCAATTACCCTTATCGAAAACCAGCCCCAAAAAAAAAAATTCAAAACCAATCGAATAATGTTCTGTTCACCTCTGAAATCTACAGGGTTGAAATCCTGATCGAGTATGTTCACAGTTATGTTACTAATCTCTCATTTGCTCGTGATAGCAAAGTAAATCAAATTCAATGGAACTCAGTCGATTGCCTAACCAGGATCTTCTCGTCCGTTGAAATATATAGTCTAGATGAATTGTTCGAACTTTGATAATTTTCACAGGTAAGTCAGACTTGTGAACTCGACCAGGTTCCAACAATAGTTCAGGAAATCTCAACAATTTCACAATACAGTCTTTACGTCGGAAATATATGATGTATATTTTGCTGTAGATTTCACACTCGAGAGTATTGAGGTAAGCTTTCAAAGATAATTATCCTTCTCCTCTACATTTTCATCGATTTTTTCTTGTTTTTTTTTTATGTCCTTAGTGATTTCATAAGGACCAATGAAAATATTGATCATTTCTCTTTTGGTCTTGTCAGATATATTGAAATAATAGAACTTTCTATTGCCTTTCTCTATGTTTGGAATGCTGTTCATCGAGTGGAAACTGATCAAGGCAAATCCGTATTCTGCATCAGCGTCCGAAGCAATTAGGTTGGTGAAATCACTGCTCGCTGTGGAAGAATAACTTGTTAGCGTGACGATCAGATACATGACTGAACATCAACGTGTGCTATTGTCAGTTTTATAAAGGAATTCCAAACACTGATAATTACAATTCGATTTTTCGAAATTCTGATAGCGGTCTTTGTGGTAAAAAATTTTGATGTTTTCACCCAAATATTGGACCAACTCTTGATGAGATTGACAAGTACACCAGCGTATTTCCGAATCATATATGGACAGCTTCAACGATAGTGTTTCTGTTCGCACAGAAAAATCCCATAGCCATCACAACTCTTTTTCATACCGCTACCTTGTTCATTGATGTCTTCCATAGCCTTGTTGTGACGGTGATCCTCTTTAAGTTTTCCATGACATTCTTGGCATCAATCACACTCTTGACAACCCTGCAGCACCACCAGCAAACACACTTAGAGCACTTGATGAAGCAAATATTGGTACCAGAGGTGGAATACCCCACTCTTTCCTTTACAATGGATATTATTTGAAATACTCGAACATTCTGACGTCCACCGACACCGCTGATGTGGTTTCGTGCTGTACGCATATTCGAAATTCAAGCTTTCCTCAAGTTATTCTCGCTTTTTCATTGGGCTGCATTTGTTTTCGCAATGATGTGGGAATTTTCTGCACGATATTCTTCTTGAATGATGGTTTCTCCACACCCACACAGAGTTAGCGTTTGGTCTTCATGGCTGTTATTATGGAGCAAGAGGCTGCTTTCTACACCAAACTAGCATAATCTAGATGTGTTCCAGGTCCACAGTACTGATACCAGCACCCTATCGTTCGAAGGTTAGCATGATGTTCAGAATACCTATGTATAAAAGCCAGCTTCTAGGAGTGTTCTAGGGGTATGTGGGTCATCTCTCAGGAAGCGTTAACGGACGCTTTTGAGGTTCTCGAGATGCATTACAAGAAGCGTTAGGTACTTTCAACAAAGCGTTAGACATTTTTAAAGAAGCGTCAGACGCTTTTAATGAAGCGTTGGATGCTTTTAAAGAATCGTGAGGCGTTTTAGTCGGCTGTGTGTATATAAACATAAACGCGCCGAATTTTTTGTTGCTGAATGTGAGACATCATGAAGGTTACTCAACAGGAAACTTCACTCCCTCATAGGAAATTTGACTTCCGTGAAATTTTAAAACCGAGCAAACATGATGTACTGTTACCGGATTCTTTCCGCGCAATACTCTGTGGTCCGAGTGGGTGCGGCAAAACCAATGCAATGTTGAGTTTGCCATTGAACCCCAATAGCTTTAGATTCAAAAATATTTACGTATACTCAAAGTTATTGTTCCAGCCGAAATATCAATCACTGCGAAAAATCATGGGGAAAATCAAAGGCATGGGGTATTTTCCAATCAAACACAGAGATGAAATAATCGATCTGGCTGAAGCAGAGAAAATAGTAGTTTACCTAACAAGTCCGGAATGTGATAATAATAATAAATATAATTTTTTGTCTGAAGATTGAATCTTGTTGACAAAGCATCAAATTAGATACATGTGTATATAAAACACAGACATCTTTTATAAACACATATACGTGGCATACATGTTCCATACACGAACACTTCAAAATTGCCTCTTTAAACATATATACAAAATAACATATATGCAACATAAAATATATACAAGATAAAATACTTCACTTCAGAAGCGATCCTCGTAAAATTCATGCAAACTATAATAGGGTCTGCTCACCAATAAATGTTTTATGTTTTTTCTGAAGTAGTCAAAATTCTGATTGGTTTCCTTGATATTCTCTGGTAAGTGATTATACATTTTCAACCCATTATAAAAAAATGATTCTTTGATCAGTTCAGAGGAGGGCAGGGGCAGTTTTGAACTATTTTTTCTGCTTAGACGAGTGTTGTAATAAAAAGGGGTGTTCTCAAATCTTAATATATGTTTTTTCACAAGACAAACAGTTTCTAAGATAAAAAGAGCTGTCAAAATTTTCCTATCTTTGAAAATCTGTTTACGTGAGTCACGTGGTTTCATCTTATACACATATATGATAGCTCTTTTTGTAATTTCAAAACTGATTGTAATAAACTAGAGCTACATTTCCCCCAAAAAGGAATGCCATACCTCGATTGTAACTCTATGAGGGCATGGTATGCCGTTTTTGCTATTGAATTTCCAAGTTCTCTGGAAATGATTCTCAATGCATAGCATCCCGTAGATACCTTGCCTTTCAGAGATTTGATGTGATTTTCAAATTTCAGAGGCAAATCGTCTAGTAAGCATTTGGATGGAATTATATTCGTTTTTTCGATATCAAATGTTAGAAGGTTTGAATCACACCAGGATTTAATGATTTTTATATCTCTAGATATCATCTCGTGCAGGCTACATGCCGATTTACTATGCCACAAAATTGTGGTATCGTACGCAAAAAGAGTGATTTCAACCAATATTCCAACATTTATCAAGTCATTCACATACACAAGAAAGAGGATTGGCCCCATACTTTTCCGCACGAGATTGCAGATGGCCGAACGACGCGTTAGCAGAGTTCGGCCAGTAATCACGTGTGGGAAAGTCACATTACGCACGTGTTAGGGACACTAATTTTTCTACTAGCGTGCGGAAAAAACTCAAAAGTTAATACAAAGAAACATTTATTATTGAATACATATCAAACTATTGATTATAATTAATAATAGTATTAAATGTACAATTCAGTGCGCTGTGCAAATAAATTGCAGAGGCTAAAATGTTTTTCACTGTTTTGTCAGCAATTTTGCTGAAGGAAGTCATTTTGGAAGGCTTTACAGGTTACAGCTGCTGACTAGTGGAATTTGAATGTTCTAGCTCTACTGCATCAGTCTCATTATCACCATCAACAAGTTCGGTTACCCATAACTTTGGCGAAAACAGTATGTAGAGAATGGACTCAATTCGAGAGGTAAAAATCTTCTAGGAGCCATATTGCTTATCGAAAACGAATTGCGAATACCAATACTGGAATCACCGTACACAAAAGGTAAATTACCTCCTTGAATACAAAGGGTGATGCCTTGACGGATACAGTAAGTAATCTTCAACAAGATTTGGTTGCATACATTCGAAATATTCAAGCTGCATGGGGTCAACACGCAGTTAAACAGCTGATGGAGAAGTCACCTGGATTAATCGAGTGAATAGTATCGAGCAACAATTCAATATAGGTTCGAAGCTGATTCAAGCTCTACTGACCAAACATGATGGGAAGATATTCTCAATGAAAAAGGTTACAACTATCTCGACAGATAAACTGAATGTTTTTCAACCAATTATATCCAAAATTAATTCAGATATACTCGAGGTAGAAGCTGCCATCGAAAAAATCAACAAGTGGCAGAATACGGTGGTAGATGCAACAGTGTGTGCTTTGTTGAAGAGTTTCTTGTATGATCGGTCTCTGTATGTGGTTGTTGATGGAGTATCATCTGATATTCTCCCAATAAATGCAGGTGTTCCACAGGGTTCATTTCTAGCGCCTACTTTGTTTCTGCTTCATATCAATGATTTGCTCGAGAAAACATCTTGTTCAATACATAGTTTTGCGGACGACAGTACTCTTCATACCAGTTTCTCTTCCATAGTCCCCATACCAGCTCGAGAAACAAAAATTCAAAGAAACATTCACGTCAATAAAATTAACGACGACTTGGCAAAAATAATAGAATGGGGTGAGATGAACTTGGTGGAATTTGATGCTACGAAAACCCAGGCATGTCTCTTCTTCTCAAGAAAAGCTGATCTATCATCATCAAATATCCAGATGTCAGGAGTCTATTTTATTTCTACAGAATCAAATATCTCGATGTTAGGAATGACGATCAGTGATAGATAGATAGATTCTTCATTGACGACGTTACATACATAATGTACATTTGTAGCACGTCCTGATGACAAATGAAAAATGTAGAATCCAGGAAAACATCATTTTCATGAATCTATACACAAACGGTAGGTATATAGATCAAATTTGCTATTTTCTTGTTAGAATTAACAATTATAAAACAGTTATAAGAATTTGATTTGAATTAAAATGAGACATCAACACATAATAAAAGAAATGAAAGCACATAATAGATATCATAGGGTATGATGAAAGTTCACATTAAGATAAATTCTAAAATAGACCATAGCACTTCACAAAAATTCTGACGAGCACGTATTCAAAAACTCATTCACAGAATAAAAACAAAACTTCAGGAGAACCCTCTTCATTCTGCTTTTGAATTCCTGATAATTCAGGTTTCTCACTTGCAAAGGCAATTTATTGAAAAGATCAATTCTCAAAGAATTCTTCTCGGACATGACCAGTCTACGTCTTGGTTTCACCAAGAGATCTCCAGATCTGAGGGGATATTCGTGACCAGAAGCTTGTGTTGTATAGAGACTTTTACTCTGATGAATTTGGAGAAGAGTAACATAAATAAAAATTGTTGGAAGAGGCATGATACCGTATTTCAGGAAAAGAGGTTGACAATGTTCTCTGAACTGTACACCCGCCAGAATCCTGACAATTTTTTTCTGCAGGATGAATATTTTGTCAGCAGAACTTGCGTTACCCCAACATAGAATGCCATATGAAATGCGGCAGTGGAACCAACTGAAATAAATCGATCTAAAAAGCTCGGCATTGATTAGACATTTCAATCTACGAAAAAGAAAAATAACACCACACAATTTTCGCCCTAATAGGTCAATATGTTGAGACCAATTCAGTTTGTCATCCAGAGTTACGCCTAGCAAGGTGATACTCTGACCCTTCAACAATTCTGAATGGGATGATATCAAAAGTTGTTGTTTTTTACTGGGATTCATTTTCAGTTTATTAGTCGTGAACCACACATGAGCCTTTTCCATTGTGCAATTCCCTGTCTTCTGTAAATCGCTAACACCTCTGCCGGAATTTACCAGGGTAGTATCATCCGCGAAGAGAACACAATCGACGGGCATCATATAGTGATATAAGTCATTAATATATATTGTAAAGAGAAGGGGTCCTAAGACTGAGCCCTGAGGTACCCCGTGGGTTGATTTAACCAAAGATGATTGTTTTCCATTGGCAACAACACATTGTGATCTATCACCGAGATAGGACTTGAAAAACTGAAGAGGTGTTCCTCTCACTCCATAGTGGAATAATTTTTCGAGAAGTATATCATGTGAGACACAATCAAATGCCTTCGTTAGGTCACACGAGGTAAGAAGTGAATGTTCTCCTCTTTCAATACCCTCGACAATGTCCGACAGAATACGTAATATTGCACTGGAGGTCGATTTATTAGTTCTAAAACCGAGCTGACCTGGACAAATCAATGCATTGGATTCCATATAACTCTCAAGCCTCTGCTTGGCCAATTTTTCCACCACCTTTCCCAGAACAGGAATTATGGAAATTAGTCTATAATTTTCTATTGAAAGTGGATCACTTTTTTTCAATAAAGGTAACACGATTGAAATTTTGAAAGCGTCTGGAAATATCCCAAGAGAGAAACATTCATTTATCAAAAGGGAGAAGGGATGGGATATTATATCTGCAACTCCTCTCAAAACAAAACTATTCTAATCGTAAACATCAGGACAATGAGAATTTTTCAACAGCATAATTGTAGTGAATACTTCCGACGGAGTAACTGAAGTGGAGGAAAATGATTTTTGAGGCTGACTGTTTCCTTTCAAAAAATCAGTCGGCTCGTGATTTATATCACTCTGAGAAGAGATCAATAGTCCAGCAACGCCAGAAAAATAATCATTGAAATCATCTTCAGATATTTTGACACTTGTAGTTTGTTTATGGTTTTTGTTGCGTTCATAGTTCACAATCTTCCAGCCATCACGGCATTTATTAGATGAATTCAGCAGAAGGTTACCATATGAGTTTTTTTATGTTCCAAAATAGATTTTTTGTAATCTCTTTGTAATTGTTTGTATACTTTCAGAGTTTTCTCATCCCTTTTGGAATTGAATATTGTCTTGACAGCTGTCAAAGTATGTCTCATTCTCCTGGGATCGTCGCTATACCAGAGTGTAGGGGATTTACTAACAACACTCTCTACTTTTTGCAAAGGAAAAACAGAGCTCATAAGATAACTAAGTAAATTGGTTAAAAGGCTCGAGAGGAAATTACAATTGATATTATTTTCGAAAACATTCCAGTTAAAGTTGGCCAGAGCCAATTTAACCTTGAGAAAACACCTATCATTCATTTTGCTCATCCACACCTGATCATTTGAGGGAGCCGTCTGTTGTGATAAAAATATAAATTGTCCGAGATGATCGGAGAGACATGGATCTATAGTGCCGAATTGAAATTCCCGGTCGTCAAAGTTTGTTACTTCGATACACGAGGCTGAATTTACACTTACCCTGGTCAAGTCCTTAATTATTACATTAAGTTCATAAGATCCAAGCAAATATTCCAAATCAGTGAGTTTCGTGGAACTACTCAAAAAATTTATATCAAAATCGCCCAAAATCACGAGCTTCTTATTGAGAGAGGATACCTGCGGAAGAAGTTTCTCTAAATTCACCAGAAAT